>JAOYMZ010016615.1:0-19428 GCA_025802335.1 Pinguicula primuliflora
CATATATGTAATATAATTATGTATTGTTTATTGTCTCATAACGGTTGTCGAATTAAAGTGATCGAATAAGGTTATGGATCGACAACTAATATATTCATTAGGACATGGTACACTAATGTATAGAATAATTTGAGCAAGTAATAAAATCATTGATGAACTGATTTTATTAAGTGCAATTAAGTGGGCCTAATTTAAGGAATTCAATAATATTATTTATTGGGTTATAAATCTACAGGCCCATCAGAACATATATAAATATGTTTAGGGATTGGTCCCTAAGACACACAATATACAGAAAACTGAATAGAGGGGGCGGCGCTTATTAGTCTGTCTTTCTCTCTGAGATTTCTGCTTTCTTTCTTCTTCCCATTAAAGATTAAAGAGGTAAGATCGAGAAGCAATTAGTGTGACGATCTTGCAAGGGCAATTGTGTAGTCTTGGAAGACTTCTCGTTTATCAAAGATTGCAGTTAAAGTTTCTGAAATCTTATGGATTCAAGTAATTCTCGTTCTATAGTTGATAATCCATCTTAACATAGATAAATCTGTGTATTGACATGTATATTATGTTGTTTGTATATCAATAATTTTTTTTCGATCATCAATTCTTGTCAGGAATTATTTCCTACTTGTGCCTTAATTGAAAGAAGACGAATCCTTGTGGTCTATGGCCCGGTGGGCATCCATTTTCATTCAAAATTTTGGTAGTATCACTCAGAACAATATTTCAATAGACAATACGAATTACGAAACGAAACTCTACCTTTGACATGAAGTTTGGCTGCAAGTGCATCCCGGCCCGGCGACTGGAAAATAATTATTTTAAATTGGTACGAGTCAGCCTAGCTAAAAAAAAAATTTGTGCGAGTCAATCATGCACATCTCAAGTTGGGTAAGAGTAATATATTTTATGGGTAAAAATTAAAACTAATATCGATATCCATTGCATCTTTTGAAGGTTTTGATTAAAGGTTTTGATTTCATTTTTTGTTTAATTTTTATTGTTTTTGCTAGCAAAGTCAGATTCCAAAACTAATTTAAATTTTGACAATATATATTTCTCTAAAGAATACAAATAATTCAATTTTACATAACATAATTCTATATGTAAAGTGACATAAAATATTGATATGAAGGGCCCTATATAAAATAAGGATTCTCATGTTATCATTAATTAATTGTTGCGCTCAATTCTAATTTATTTACTTCATCTGGCAATCTGAAGGGTATGTAAGAATATTTGGCAGGTAATTGTAACTAAAAACTAGTTCAACGAACACATTGAGATGCAATTCAACTATGGAGAAACAGCACTACTCTGGAAATCAGATTGGACAAACGAAGGTACCTTTGCTGCCTTATTTAGTGAACTATTTTGACTAGCACCTAATAAAAATGAAACGATGCGAGAGGCCCTATATGTCTCTACGGTGAACATGTAACAGGTGAAACACCCTCTGCATTCAGAAGGCCATTAAGATAATAGGAGATAGGCAGGCTGGAGCAACTGCAAGGCATACTAAATACTTACAGGCCACTGCAAGGCGAAGATGTATAGCAATGGAAGACTGATCCAACAAGGCAATGCACCATATCAAGTGCCTATATGATAATTCAATCTCATATTCAAGCAAATGTCCCTGAGGGCAGAAGCCACCTAGCAGTGGTTTGGGGGAAATTTGCCCCATTGAGAGTGCAAAGCGTTTCTTGGCGAGTCTTGCAGAAACGAATACCATATGTTGATAACCTGCGTGTAAGGGGAATCACAATAGAACCAGCGGATGGTAGATGTGTCTGTCGTGGCCAAAGTGAGGAAACCAGACATTGCTACTTGGGCAGGAGTCATCCTTGGAAAGTGGCAAGACATCAATGAACATTATACACAGTTCACACGACAGTTTAAGGGGAGAACATGTAACAGAATTGACCACACTACATGGCAGGCAATGTTATGGTTCCTCTGGAAGGAGAGAAATTGCATCAGATTTGATGTTGATGGTGTATGTGATGTACTGGAGATGGTTAAGAGCTTGACGTGGCCCTGGTTGCAAGCATACAGGCAGACACCGGTGGCCTCTACACTAACAGATAAGCTAGGATCCCCTGCTATGATGTATAAATCATGATGATGTATATGAACTTTTGTAGTTGATAGCTTAGCACGGGTTTATGTTTATGTAAACAAACACTTTGTAACCAAGTTTTGATGAAATGAGATTACTTACTTACAAAAAAAACTTCATCTCACAATCAAACATTTCATATTAAATGAGGAAAAATCTTCAAGTGCTGAATGTTAGGTACCGAACAAATGAATTATGTACCGAATTCTAATAATGATTATCAGATGTAAGTTGTAAAGTCAGAATCTCGACGACCATAATTTAAATTTGATACATAATCGATTTATTCAATACGTAATATTCAGCATCTTAAACTTCCTCAGTTATTTAAATTATTTTAAGTGATATAATATTTTGTCATAATCCTCATTGGTCACATTGACATGTGAATGAATTATATTAAAAACCATTTATCTTACCTCATTGACTTACTTTTTGGAGCCGCAAACCAATGGTGTCGATTGTTCCACGCTTTGCAATCTCGGCCCTGGCAGCCCCCTAAAGCGGCTTCCTCAAAGGAACGTGGGGGCTCATGTACAAGAGAGCCCAGTCTCCTCCTTCCCCTTTTCAAAGGTAAGAAGTAAGAAAGAAAGCTCTTTCGTCGTCGATAATGGACAACTCTGGGAACGTAGCGGCCCATGAGCCTTTACTGGAATCCACCAAACCGCTACCGGAGGTCACGGATGAGGTGAGTTCCGAGCTGGAGGAGGTACTCTCAGACACCACCGTCCCGAGGTGGCGCCGCTTCCAAAGGGCAACCGGAATCGAACTCAGGTACCTTTCCCGGCTAGCCGGTCCTGCTGTCATAGGGTACCTGCTCAACAATATTGTTTCCATGTCGACCCAAATCTTCTGCGGCCATCTCGGGAATCTCGAGCTCGCCGCGTCCTCTCTCGGCAACAACGGCGTTCAGCTGTTGGCATATGGGCTCATGGTAAATTCATATTTCACACTTCACTCAAAAATAAATGAAAGTTACTCTCTTCATTCCATTCTTCACATTTTGGGGAGTTGACACAAAGTGTTTGTTGAATTTTCCGACTGACACTTTGGTTTATTTTCATTGTTTTTGCGAAGTTGGGAATGGGAAGTGCAGTGGAAACGTTATGTGGTCAGGCTTACGGCGCGCATGAGTACGGAATGCTGGGTGTATACATGCAGAGATCAACTATCCTCTTAATGGCCACCGGAATTCCGTTGATGTTCATCTACATATTCTCCAAAGACATTCTCCTCCTCCTCGGTGAATCTCCCCGGGTGGCCTCTGCGGCAGCCCTGTTCGTCTATGGCCTGATACCCCAAATATTCGCGTACGCTGCCAATTTCCCGATACAGAAATTCCTCCAATCCCAAAGCATCGTCAATCCTAGCGCCTACATATCGGCCACCACCCTCGCTGTCCACATCTTACTGACATGGGTTGTTCTGTATGTTTTCCATTGGGGTCTCCTGGGAGCCTCCCTGGTACTCAGCTTTTCCTGGTGGATCATCGTGATAGCACAGTTCGTGTATATTGTGAAATCCGAACGCTGCAAAACGACTTGGAGTGGGTTCAGATGGATGGCGTTTTCAGGCCTGTGGGATTTTTTCAAACTCTCAGCTGCTTCTGCCGTCATGCTCTGCCTGGAAACTTGGTACTACAATGTGCTGATATTGATTGCTGGATTGCTGCCGGATCCGGAAATCCAATTGGACGCACTCGCAATCTGGTAAGATCAAATAAAATCCGTACTTTTGTTGTAGTGAAATCTGAAATTAGCTAGAGATCATCTTTCTTCTTCTTCTTATTCTTCTTGTTTAGGGTAGTTAGGTTTGACTGAAAGGACTTCCTACTCGATAGTCTTAACCTACCCTATCCTTACCCAATTGCAATAAATATTGTCTGTATAAGATTTGCTAAAATTAATGTGGATCTAATTTATCGTACACAATCCAACAATATGAGTTATGAATTATGACTTATGAGAGATGAGACAGCTCTGGTGGTCCATGTGGAATTTAGTGAGGGGGCAACTCTAGAGTCATACCACATGTTTAACGTGTTGAGGACCAGAAAAATGTGTATGGAACGAGAGAAATAGGCCCCTGGTGCTCATGCCAGATCACACTTTGAGCTTCAATTCAGGACAACCTTTTTCTGCCATAATTCCCCACAATTCATTCCCATTCCGGCTATTAATTTTTTTTTCAGGACAGTCAATTCATGTACTTGATAGGATGTACATGATGATGCTTATTAATGGTTTGTAGATTTCATTGTGCAGCTGCACTATTCTAGGATGGGTGTTCATGGTGTCGGTTGGGTTCAATGCTGCAGTAAGGTTAGTTAACTCTGTTAGTAAATGTGGGCGGAAGCTGAAAATTGAAGCTGTGGTTCTAATTTAATTGGTAAATAACTGATTCTCTTGTCGGATCAAATATAGTGTACGGGTTAGCAATGAACTCGGTGCCGGTCACCCCAAGTCCGCCGCCTTCAGCGTGGTGGTTGCCACCGGAACGTCGTTCATGGTATCGGTGATATTTGGGGTTGTCACCGTCGTGTTTCGGAATCAGATCAGCTACGCCTTTACCGGTGGACAAGCCGTTTCAGATGCAGTGGCGGACTTGGCACCGTACCTCGCCGCTGCCATTCTGCTCAATGGAATTCAGCCTGTTTTATCCGGTAAGATTAACAACGATGCCATGTTACATGTTCGAGAAAATGGTCGGGTAGCATAGGTCCCTCCGTCCTGACCGAATTATGGGGCTTAGACGCTGGACGATCCTTGATCGCCTCCGGCTAGCACTTTTTCGAATGTTGTATACATATATTGAAGTTGAATCTATTTTTTTTTTCGGCAAGTTTTTGTTCGGCGAAATTAAAATTCGTTACTAAAATGTATGAAATTGAATGGTCATGTTTCATGATATAAAAAACAGGTGTAGCTGTGGGCTGTGGTTGGCAAGCATTTGTTGCTTACGTTAACGTTGGATGCTACTACTTTGTGGGCATCCCCATCGGATCCGTTCTCGGTTTCAAGTTCAATTTGGCTTCAAAGGTAACAACAAAACATCGCCTTCTTCTTTTATCATAGATCAAACTTACAAGATTGACACAAAAAATATATTTTAATTGTGTGGTTGTGTTTTGTAGGGAATTTGGACAGGGATGCTTGGCGGAACATTGTTTCAGACCATTATCTTAATTTGGGTCACAGCTCGAACTGATTGGTTAAAGGAGGTAGGAATTGTCCAATTCATCCATTTCACTTTATTGAACCAGACCAAATAAGAAATGGTCCATAGATGCAGTGTCTAAGCTTCCCAATCTGAAGCCATGAGGCAATCCTTTTTTTTTTTTGATACTATTTGGCATCCAAGTCATTCGGGCCTGACTAATTTTAATAGGGTTCTCACGCGGTGACCCCCACCAGTGAACCGGGCGATCTGCGGGTCATAGCCCAAGGTCGTGCCCAAACGAGTTGTTGCTCCTAGTGGGATTTGAACCTGAATCTACGATTGTGAGATTGAGGTCCTCAACCACTAGGACAACCCGTCTGGATTCCATGAGGCAATCTTTACACTCACCGTATCGTGAGAATGGTATCGCTCGGCGGGTTGGGATTCAAAATCAGTGTCAGTTCAAATGCTTCATTGGATTAAATGTGACAAAGTCGTTGGATGAAGTTTCAACTCAAGATGAATTAATGAGCAATCTCATCTAATTAACACCCGACCATTTGGATTGATTTGGTTATTTTTCTTTTTTGAAGGTGGACGTGGCCAGGGATCGAATCAACAAATGGAACGATACCAAAGAGCAATTGACATTGGAATAATTCCAAGTATTTCAAATGTTCTTCTCCCTGCCTTATGTGTAATTTTGAATACGATTTATATATCATTTAAAGAGTATTTATGAAGTCAAAACGTTTGTTTGCTTTGCTTTGCTTTCACTCATTGGGTTTTGCGAAATTTTTCAAGTGTGAGACGTTATATATTGAACAACATTTTTTAGGTGCCGAATTCTCCAATATTGATTTGACGGACATGATTAGATCACTTAAGTTAAATGAGTGTTTAAATCCTGATCATTCACTGTTGATCTGACGGATAGAATTAAAATTCGACACCTAAAAAATATTGTCCGGTACATAACGTTCATACCCGAACATTTTTGATGGGTTTTGGCCTAAAAGCATCGTGGTTTGAAAGTTCAAACCTTACCGTATCACAAATGTGTCGTGCGTTGTTAGTTTCTCATATGTCATGTGAACGGGGCAGAAGGGCTGCTCGTGGGATGGGTCCGAACAGGACAGGAGAACATGCGGGACCGAAGAGTAGGCTGCTGGTGGGCTGCTGGCCCGAGGTGACTCTTAGCAATTTTTTTTTATTTTTTTTTAATATATAAAAGGAGCCAAAGACAATTACAGAATACAGAATAAGGAAAGCAGAATAAGAAAAACAGAAACTTCTGTCAAAAGAAGAAGGCCCTCAGGGTGGCTGATAAGCAAAATGTTGGGAAACTGGGGTATCCATTGCGACCGACAAGTTTGAGTTTGTTGCGCTGATGTTCCCCTAATGGAGAGAATTGATACGCGTGGCTATCTCTGGCATTACGACCCCCGAAATCTGGTGCTGCTGCCTATAGGGATCAGACATGCAGAAGCAGGTTATACAGTTTGTGTGATTTAGCCCCCTCTTTGCCAGGAGATCAGCTGTGAAGTTATCCGAGCGTGATATGTGTTTGAAGAAGATTCCCGAACATCCTGCTGCCAGGAGTCGTGCCTGGTGCACTCTGGGTTGTAGGAGGAGATTTGTGTCCTTTCCGGTTAAAAGATTAACTACCTCTAGACTGTCCGTGAGCAGAACAGCATTTGAGATGCCCAGATGCGTGATAATCTGTAGTCCCTGTATGATCGCCTGAAGCTCCGCTCTAAGAATCGAGCAGGGGCTGATTTTCGACGAGAAGCCGATAATCCAGCATTGCTCTGCATCTATGAGGACCCCCCCCGCATGCTGTTTCATCTGTTGAGCGAGAAACCACAACATCTATGTTCATCAGAAAAGAGAAATGTGCGGTTTCTCGGGCCATCCGAATGTCCCTGCAGATAGGTAGGCCTTGCATTGCTGCAGAGGTACATTGCTGCTGGCATGAGAGAGCTCCGAAGGCCTTTGTGGTGGCCTGATAGCTGGAATGGATGATCGCCTTGAGACTGTGCAGGGTTGGCCTTGTGTTTTGAAAGACCTCTTCATTGTGCGAGGTCCATATTTTCCAAACCGCAATGGCAAAATATACCTGCCAAGATGGATAAAGACGAGAGTGAGTCATATTGCAAAGGAACCAGTCACAGAAATCTATGCATGACCAGAATCTAGGAGGAAGATTATGTGCAATGGCCTGCCAGAATTACCGAGCTATTTTACAGTCCCGGAGAACGTGCATAGTTGTCTCACGGAGAGTGTAGCTTGTGCAATTCAGCGAGGATGCAATTTTCCTCCTGAAGCGCTCTGCATTTGTCTAGAGACAGTTGCGTAGCGCCTTCCAAAGGAAAATCTTGACGGTTTCTAGAGTTTTCAGAGACCAGATAGCATCCCATATAGAATCTTGGGGGTTAAGACGATGAGAAATCACTAGATGTAAAGCTGAGGCTGTACTAAACTTCCCTATTTTAGAATCCCTCTAGGCCAGGATGTCATCTCCCTGGGAGGGACTTGGACAATCCTGGAAAGTGATCTGGACGATAATCGACTGTGGGAGCCATTGTTCAAGCATGCCGAGATCCCATTCCATGTCTTGGTTACAGAATTCCGCTATGATTTTGTTCATATCATCCGGGGAGAGAGCCCCTAGGGAGGAGAGTTGTAAAGAAGAGGGGAAGGGTCCCCAAACATTCGTCCAAAAACGAGCAAATCGGCCATTACCAATTATCCATACACTGCCCGAACGAATGATCTCAACACATTTGAGTATGGCGCGTCAGATATGAGAACCATTCTTCTTTTGAATCCCACGCAGCAGTCCTATCCCGCAGAAGTCATACTTTGCTTCCAAGATGCTAACCCAAAATTTTCCATGACCAGTAATCAGTAACCATGCAATTTTGCAGATTAGGGACTTGTTCATGTCCCAAAATTTTGCTAAATCGAGTCTGCCTCGAGACTTTGGCTAACAGCATTCGTCCCAGTTGAGTAAGGCTGGTTTCCTGGTTCATTCATCCCCTCCCCATAGAAACGTTCGGACGATCCTGTCCATGTCGCCACAGATTCCAAGGGGGATCTGCGCTGTTTGCATTTGGTACAGAGGCAGCGCGCCGAGGATAGTTTTACTAAGAGTAAGCCGTCCTGCCATAAAGATTCTTTGCACCCTCCATCCCTGAGTTCTAGTCCTCATCTTCGTGACCTGGCCGCCATATGTTTGCTTCATTATACGACCATGGATTAGAGGCAACCCTGGATAAGTATCAAGGTTGGTGACCCGCCTGATACGAAGTATTGTTTGTACATCATCAGCCACCTGGGTAGAAACATTCGGAGACGTCCAAAATACAGATTTGGTTGTGTTTATGGTTTGTCCTCAAGCTGCTGAAAAGTCGTTTAGCACTTGTAACACCGTTTCCGCCTGTTCTTCCCTGCACTCGAGGAACAAAACCAAGTCGTCAGTAAAAAGGAGGTGAGATAAGGGAAATTTTACCCGACCGAATAGCATTGGTTTCCAAACTCCTGTCCAAACCGCCATGTCAATGGCGTGCGTAAGTCTGGCCATACATAGAATAAATAGGTAAGGCGATACAGGGTCGCCTTGACGAACACCCCTCTTCGGTTGAAATTCATCCCCCTGAAGTCCTCCCCACAAGATTCTTGTAGAGCTAGTTGACAGGGTAGACATGATAACATTAGACAGCAAGGGTGGTATCCCTGCCTCAACAAGTGTGTCATGTATAAAGGACTACTCAATGCGGTCGAAGGCTTTAGCAAGGTCGATTTTGATCGCCATATATCCTTTTTTCCCCTTCAAGCGCCGCATCGAGTCTAATGCCTCTTATGCCACTAAAATACTTTTGCTTATGGTTCGTCCTTTGACAAAACTGGTCTAGTTTTTAGGTATGAGATATGGCATTACCAACTTCATACGGTTTGCGATGATTTTTGAGATGAGCTTGGCATTGATATTGATGAGACTGATTGGTCTCAGATGATCCAAGTTCTCGGGCCGAGTGATTTTCGGAATTAAGGACACCAGACCCCTGTTAACCTCTGGTGGGAGAGCACGCATGCTGAACGCCTGAAGACTGAAGGTGAGAAGGGATTCAGAAATCTGGCCCCAGTTCGTTTGATAAAACCCCGCAGTGAATCCATCAGGCCCTAAAGCTTTGTCGGGGTTCATATCAAAGAGAGAAGCCTTAACCTCCTCCATAGTCAGCTCCATTGATAATAGTGCTAAATGCACCGATGACAGAGGAGGAAAAACCCCGCGAATGGAATATGAAGGAGATGCGCTTGAGTCTGAGTCGGAAGCACCAAATATTTGCTTATACCGCGATGTGGCATGTTGAAGAATAATTCCCTTATCAGAACACCACTCGCTGCTGTCTAGTTGTAAAGCCTGAGATTTATAAGAGTTTCTCTTCGTCTTAAATCTGGAGTGGAAACTTCGTGAGTTTCTGTCCCCCTGAGTAATCCAAGTAGATCGACCATTCTGCTGCCGTATGAGTTCCTCCAATGTGGAATATGTTCATATCCATCCCGTAGCTTAGCTTCTAGCTTCCACAAATACAGATTCCCAGTTTCTGCCACTGCTTTTTGAATACCGCCCAGTCGCCTAGAGAGTCGATGCTTCTGAACAATTAGATCACCAAAGATGTCTTTTTTCCAATATATCAAGCTTTGTTGCACTTTATCAAGGGCCTGAAGGAGATAATCTGAGGGTTGCCAATGCCTAGCGAACCAGGAGTGTCAGGCGTTGTGGTTGTGCCATGCATTTAAATATCGGAAGAAGGAGTCCATCTTGACCATTCCATTTGCTGTACATATCTTAACCACAATCGAGGACTGGTCCGATGAGATCCGCAGGAGATGGTGAACGTGGATGCTCTGTGAATTTTCAAGCAAAAGCTGATTTAGGAGGACCTAATCCTAACGTTCATGACAATTTCCCCGCCTCCATGTAAACCTGGACCCACTATAACCCGAAGTGATCAAGCCGGAGAAGTCCAGGAATTCCCTGAATGCAGGGCTTCCGTTTAAATGCCTTCCTCCGATTTTGTCGTCGTTGGATAGGAAAGAATTAAAATCGTCTAGGATTAGCCACGGAAGAACAATAGAATCTGCAATACACGACAGCCTTGTCCACAAATTCTTTCGAATTTGTGGGTTAGGGGAACCATATACAGCAGTGACATTAAGTGCAAAAGAGTTCTTAAATTTTATTACCAGATGTAGTGATTGCCATTCCGGGGAGATGACCTGTACAGCTACATTATTATGTCGCCATATTGCCCAAATGCCACCAGAATATCCCTGTGCTTCTATGCGGAAAGAGGAGTCATGTCCTAAGCCTATGCGGTGGATAATTATCTCCGCCTCCAAGCCACTAACACGAGGTTCTAGGATGAAATAGATGTCCGGCCTGTAAACTCTAAGTAAGTCTTTTAGGGCTGAAATGGTAGTAGAGTTTTTTATGCCCTGGGCATTCCAAACAATTAGTTGTAAATCCATTAAAACTGAAAAAGTAAGGTTAGAAATAATCAGGAGAGAAAGGATTAAGGGGTTGCTTCTGGGAGGTCCTGATCAGCAGAGATTTCTCCTTCCAGGATCCTGTCCAGAGGCACCAATTCGCCTGATTCAGCAGATGCCATGATCGAATCCTCGTCAATTTGAGGTGTATCCTGTGCATCAAATGGATGTAGTAAGGGG
The DNA here is from genome assembly GCA_025802335.1 of Pinguicula primuliflora. Taxonomy (NCBI): domain Eukaryota; kingdom Viridiplantae; phylum Streptophyta; class Magnoliopsida; order Lamiales; family Lentibulariaceae; genus Pinguicula; species Pinguicula primuliflora. The sequence goes on from JAOYMZ010016615.1 coordinate 11,018, forward strand.
GCGCCTTCTCAGCAGCATCCATGAGCATATCCTGTTCGTCTTTGTCCATATGTGTCTCATCCATATGTGTCTCACCCGGTTCCTCAGGGAGATCTTCCGAGCACACCTAATATGCCACAGCAGACTTATTCCGAGTCTTGCCAACATAGAAACCCTGTGTGTCCTTCCCTGTTGCGAGCCCTTGTTTTTTTGTCCCCACAGGATGAGGTAAAACCACTACACCATGTCGGGCAATATCATTTCCAACAACCTGCGCGGATTGGTGATCTTTGAGAGCGGTGTTATCCTGAGATGCGTTGGGCACTTGATCTGTAGATCCGGGTGTGGAGCTTTTTGGGATGTCCGATACTTCAGAGATCGTGGTATGCTATTTTGGAATGTTGGATGAACTAGAAGATGCCTTGTCCGTTCCTGGGGTGGACGTAATTGTGCTTTTGAACAGAGATGCCACCGTGCCCTTCCTCTTACCGTGTCTGGTCACGGATGTTTTATATTTAAATCTAGGAACGGATAGTTTCCCTGATAATCCCGAGCTTGATGATTTCCCTGCAAAGTCTTTAGCAAGGGTCTCTGGCTCGGTGACATTATGGGCCAGCGCGTTGAACTTGTCGGAAGAAAGGAGATTATTAGTTTTAGCCGGTTGTAAAATTGGTAGATCCTTACCAGTCTTGCGCCCCCTTTTCTCCAAAGTGAGCCATGGCCCAGGCTTTGTGGTGTCAATAGCTGCACGGCTAGGATTTGGGATATAACTAATAGGCCCGCCCCGCACGACTGATTGGTTGCTATCTCCCGGTGCTGCATTCTCAGGTGATTGAATATGTGTTTTATGTCTAGAGCCTCCAGGATCTGACATCAGTGCATGGTTTGCTGACCATTTGGTAATGCCTGATCCATCGCCCGGAGGCGTACTATCCGACTGAGACTCCTTTCCGGTCGACTCCGGTTCGCTCGGAACCCCCTGGTAAGGGCATTTTCCAGCAAGATGCCCGTAACGGGAACAAGCAAAACAAATCTCATGAATATCTTCATAAGTGACTGGGTAGATAACATTATTAACTTGAACAGACAGAGTAAGAGGACGCCTCAAATCAAGACGCAAAGCTATTCGCGCGAATAAGGCACAGTCCTCTTGGAGGGTATGTGTATCTGCTTTGAGCCAAGCTCCAATTGGCTGGGTAATTTCCTTGAGCAAGCTTTTGTAGAAGAATTGCAGAGGTAACCCGGGTATCCTTATCCACATTGCCACTAATTCTACGTGGTCAGCCTTTGTGTCGAAGTCAAGGTTCCATGAAAACACTCGAAGGGGACGATTAGCCAATATATGCGGTCCTTCGTAAAGAGCCTGCTGGAAATCGCGGTCATTGGTGAAACACAGTAAGTAGAAGCTGTCTGCCATATCTACCAGCTTAATCTCACCCTTGGGTTGCCATAGTACCTGCAATTTGGATTTCAGAGACTAATAGCCGATCTGTTGACCTAGAGGTCGAACAATTAGGGCATTGGCCATGTTCTTGACGATCTGTGCCTGGATTTTGGAACTGAAGGAGACAATTGGTCTAACACCGTCATGAGAGTGAGTGACGTCGCCTTCTCCGATAACAATTTCCACTCGCACCGGGATCTGATCATTTGTGAGAAAATCCTTGTAGGAGGCGTCTGCCGCTAACCCAGCAGTATCAGTGTGTAATGATTCCTTATTCTTGACTCTCTTGCTGGGAGCCGCCTCCGCCAGCGGCGGGAAGGCGAGATTGAAAGGAGTCGCCGTGAGGTCGGTTGTGGATTCACCGTAGGGTTTTCACAGAGAGCTGTTCTTTTTTCGCAGAGAGAGTTATCCCTATAAACAGTGTAGTTTTTAGCAGGTAGGAAATGACGAAACGAGCAAAAATTGAGAAATCAAATGAAACGACTGCACTCTTAGCAATTTTCTCATATGTCATACCAAACGCCAAACAGCAAGTTATTGAAAATTTGGTTTTAGTAATTTTCTGTAATTTAATATTGTTGACATTAAAATATGTATCCTTTTAAGAATTCTTAAGTTGAAAATGATAGATTTTGTTTTGGCTCAACTCTACCCAAAAAACTAAATCCTATAAATATTGGTTGTCGGAGCAACAAATTTAGTGGGTGTTTACAAACTCTTCAAAAAAATACCTTTTGATTTTTGACGGTTGAAATATCAGTTTGGAGTGTTTGCAAATTTTTTTTTGTCGTTTGATTTTTGGCTTTTGCGATGGAGAAGTAAAAAAAACTAAAAGTCATAAGTATTTATAGGGTTGCTTTTGGAGTGCTTTTCGCGGTGACATTTTTATAAATACTTAAAATATTAAATTTATCTCCTCATCCTGTTGAGGGGCGAGGGTATGATTGCATACATCTAACCCTCCCCAGACCCTGCCTAAGGGTGGGATTTACTGGGTATGTTTGATTTGGTTTGGTTTACTTAAAATATTACATTTAAGATATATTTACTTCAAAACAAGTATTACTGATGATATTTTTGTCATTTGTTAAATTTATGTTACAAAAGTAACTTCTAAATTAATAATAAACAAACACTATATTTTGATTTTTATTGTAGACAAGTATATTTTGCAAACACTTTTCAGCTTTTTAATGAAAGTTCTTTTTTCCAGAAGACCTTCTGGAAAGATTCTTCTACATAAGCACAAGAACTCGCAAACAATCTCAACCATAAATGTTTTTGTGAAACATAAATTTAAGATCAATTCAGAAATAGAATTTGAGAACTAGTATTATATTTTATTTTTTATAATTTATATTATTTAAATTCAAAAATGATACACTAACAGAAATACGAATTGCGCTATACGACACAACAAAAGACCCGCACGCCATGCATGACAACACACCGTATCAATGTGGTGGGTTCCACACTGACACGTGTAGAATTCATAGCACAACACACAGTTGTGCATGTCGTGCTCTATTCCTGTCGTGACGTATAGCACTTTTGCAGAAATACACGAAACTCACGGTCTCACATGAGCTTAAAGAATTCCTTTATTCTATACTTTTCCATCATTCACTTCCACATGAGCTCTTCTATACCACACGACTTTTAGTGCACGAAAAATACACAAAAGCTGACATATTGGCGAGAACGCTACGCTTACTAAGTCCATTTGTACATAATTAAGTAAACTCATCTAAACTGCGTCGTTTCAATTAGTTGGCCCTAAATTAAAAAAAATAAAACTCAAAAACTTGAGAAGTATACAGACAAAATGTGAAGTCTCCACTTAAACAATGTGAAGTCTACAGAAATGATCAAAAAATGTCTGCCTACACAGCAGCAAAGGAATTACATTCCGTCAATTACATGCTAGAAGACCAAGAAATTACATTTAGCAACTACACAGAAAGAAGACAACTATACAGCAATTAGAGTTCTTCTGAATTCTTCTTCCTTTGGTGTTGCCGGAATGTCGAAGAAACATTGAATCTATCAGCAGCAACAACGACACTTAACCACTTAAACAACGTGAAAACAAGTCAACAACAACAATGACATTCTTTAACAACTACACAGAAAGAATCAACAACTCCATCAGTAAACATCAACAAATCCAAAACGAAGGCTTCAAAAATATTCCAGTTTCTCCATACCTTAGCATCATTTCTCTGTTGATGGAGTTCATTGAAGGCCTTGCACACTCTTCAATTGCTATGAACAAGTTAACAAAATAAACAATAAACACATGATTCTAAACAGTAATAGCCATACACATGATTTTAAATCGTAAACACAAATAAAACTTACATTACAACTAATAATGCTAGCTTTTGTTTAAATATAATTGTGTTTCATAACCTCTTGAACCTCTTGTAACTAGCCAAACAATGAATTAACATATACTAGTGTAAAATATTACAAATTAAGAAATGTGCAATGTACCTTCATACTTGTGCTTGCTTTGCTTTGTCATTTCTATTTTTTCTTAACAATTTTCTCAACACCTTGAATCCTACGAGTTCTTGGTATTTCTTTGCACCTCAGACCTTTCGGGTCAAGTATATTGATGGTTTGTTGTGTTAGTGGTGACACATCTCCAATTGAAAAGGAACCTTTGCTCGATGCATCTATCAACATTTGTTTCATCCCACGTCCTCGAGTCATCACCATATCATAATTGGAGGAGAATTCTTCAGCCAAATAGGCAATCTCTTTATAGAGTTTGTATATATTTTTGTGGTGTTGTGATACAACTGGATATGTTGAATTATCATAACTAATCCGTACTTTTGTATGTTCCCTCTTTACGTTTTTGTACCATCTCCTCAACACATATTTGTCAGGAACTTGTTGAATGCCCCTCTGAAACCACACCACCAACTGATGCCTACATACCATTCCCTTGAACTCAAACAAACGACACATGCAACGTATTTCATGGGTGTATTCATCAAACTCAACAATAAAGGTCACCTGTTTTCTCATTTCATCACCTTCTTCGTCAATTAGAATCCATTCTTTTACCTCATACTCAGTCGTGAAGTCTGTCTCCCTTGTCTTCTCACATAAACATTTAAGTTTTCCTATAACTTCCTTCTGAAATTCCTTCACCTTATTATTTGTATACACGCTTTGGAATTGTCTCTCTAACCCATCTTCTTCTTGTATCAAAGGAATGAAACTGCTCCATCTTTTTACATATTCTAGCCTCTCGCTCTCCACCTCATACTGGCCCACAAATTGCTTTAGGGTTGTCTTAGCATGAACAAATCCATCAAAATATGCGTTGATATCTTCACTCCTCCGAGTGGATGACATCTCCACCCAAAATGCATCTTTCACAAAAGCTGACACCCACCATGCTCTATCTTGATATAACCCATCTAACCACGTGTTGTGCTGAAGATCATATTTTATAATGAATGTCTCACAGTCATTTTCAAACTGGTTTATTGTTAGTGAATTGTAGACAGCCCTGCGCATACACCCACTAATTGACTCATATGTCGTATAAGCACTAAGCATTTCAGGAACCTTCTTCATAATATGACATATGCACCACTGATGTCATGACTCAGGATATACATTTTCAATTGCATTTTTCATGGCCATGCACTGATCAGTAATGATTGCCTTTGGAGCGGAACCCCACATACATGTCTTCCAGGTTGAAAACAACCAAGAAAATGAATCTGTGTCCTCGTGGGAGATCAACCCGCATCCTAATAATATATACTGCTCATGATGATTCACACCTACAAATGGGGTAAAAGGCATGTCATACCTGTTCACCAGGTACGTGGTGTCGAACATAACAACATCACCAAACTCCCTAGCAACTTCCCGACAACTTGCATCTGCCCAGAATACGTTCAATAGCCTGTCATTATCATCAATCTCCATAGCATAAAAAACTCACAATTATTCAATTTCATCTTCAAGAAATAATTGTGCATAGCCTCAGCATCTCTTTCTACGAGTTGTAATCGCCATGTCTATTTATATAATTTCTACAGTCTTTAGCAGAAACTGACAGCTTACCCAGACCACCAACCTTAATCTGAAGTGAATCATAAGTCTTATTGAGTCTAATCCCGGCTTTGCCATTCAGTTCAAGTTTTTTTTTGATATTATCATCAATGACTCGGTTACACTTCAAATACTTGACCTTGGATGGGCTTTGCTCATAATTGTGTTGTAAAATAACACAATTAAACCTGCGCTTACTGTCTAGCTGAATAACCAAATTGATCTTTGAGGACACTCAATTTTGGACTGTGGGCGTGGTCTGAGTGGGTTGCTTGTTTGTACAAAAGACTTACTACCACGATTGCAAGCAAGCGTCACGAACCTCAATTCTCCATGGGTTCCTTTGATAGTCAAACCAAACCAAACCAAATATACCCAGTAAATCTCGCCCTTAGGCAGGGTCTGGAAATGGTAAGATTTACGCAATCATACCCCCACCCCTCAACGGGATGAGGAGATTGTTTCCGTGGAGACCCTCAGTTCAAAAAAAATTAAAATAATAATAATAATAGAAAAAAATAAAATAAAATAAATACATAAAAATAAATAAATAAATTAGATAACATAAAATAAAATACAAATAAAAACTGCCAACTCGTCCTACCACACTAGAGGCCAACTAAGCAAATACTCCCTAATAGTCATAGAATATCCTTAACCATAATATGTCGTCTCCAACTCGCCCTATCAGAGGTCATGTCCTCAGAGAAGTTCCTTTGATAGTCGATCTTCTAATAATAGCAAAACCTTCTTGTTTTGCAAACTCACGATAAAAATCAGTTGCAACGTCGAATGAATCAAAGAGCACTTCCTCTTTAGGCACCTTAATTCGATCATCTTCAGAACTTGAATCACCTGCTATCGAACAATCTTCAATAAGTTGTTCCTCTGAAGATAGAGGAACTATTGACGGTAAACCATACTCCATCTAAAAAATATTACCCTACAATCAAAATGAGGATAAAACACAAGTAAAAAAATGACTTGCAGAATAGGAGTAAATTGAACAATTACAAATGTTGGAAGGATTATGCAGCTCACACCTACAATCGAACCCAAATCGCACATTATGCAGCTCATGTTTCATATATTAATGCAAATTCTGTGTTAATTTGGATTCTGCACAAATTTTGTTAAATTGAACAACTACAAATGTTGGAAGGATTATGCAGCTCACACCTACAATCAAACCCAAATGGCACATTTTGCAGCTCATGTTTCATAAGTATAATTTGTGCAACAAAATAAATGGCGCACGATTGAATCTAGAAATATTGGAAGGATTTCAAAAAATCCATTGCCTTCTTCTCATCCATGTCTTTTTTGTCTAAATATATTAATCAAAACTTCATCAAAATCCAGAAAATGCAGCATTTGAACATTAACGGAAATATACAAGAAAATGCATAAAATCAGGATCTCAAACCCAAGAAAATTATGACATAAACCGAAAATGCAGCATTTGAATCGAACGAAAAACTTACCAAGACAGATTACAACAAAGAAATGGATGAGAAGACGGCAACGGAAGCTTCGATCCTCCTAGGGTTCTACGACAATTGCAGAAGCCGGCGATGGATTCGGTTCTTTGTAGTCTTACAATGAATCGCATTTTTCACTTCTCACGTTTTTGAGTTTTTTTTTAAATATTTAGGGCAAACCAATTGAAAGGACGCAATTTAGATGAGTTTACTTAATTATGTTCAAATGAACATAGTAAGCGTAGCATTTCCGATATATTTGTGATTGATTGACCCACGTCTTTATACCAACTACTATGTTGTTGCATCTTCTAAGGCGTGACATCATTACAGAGGAAAGGAACTCATTCTGCACAAGATGCGACTAGGGGATGGAAACAGTGAGGCATCTGTTCGAAGAATGTAGCTTTGAAAAAGAATTGTGGCGCCTGGTACGGGAATGGCTTGACATACAGGGGATGACAGCGAATGGTGAGATGAACTTAGAAACATTTAAACAGGTAAGGCCAAGGGAGATTGGCAAGGAAGCATGGACTGCGATATGGATGGCTGTGTGTTGGGTGTTATGGCGTGCTCGTAATGAGCTGCATTTCAAGGGGGCCGAAAAAGAGCCAATCAGACTGCTGCAATGCATCCAAATACCCTTGTGAAAATGGTTCAAGGTAGCCTGTGGTGGAGTGTTTATATCTGGCATAGGTATCTGGCTAATGTCTCCACAGGCTGGTGTGGTTTGTTGTAGATAAAAAGCGGTGTGGGGACAAAGATCATGAATTTCGATCCTAGGTCCATAGATTGTAATATGGGCTAGGTTGGGTATTGTAAATATGTAGAAAATTATTGTGAATGAAAATTTTGCTTATCCCCCCCAAAAAAACTACTAAACTGTTGCCACATCAGCATCGTATACTTTTTGTGCACAAAATGAGTATTAAAGATGGAATGTATATAGGAGAATAAGATTTAATAGGATATGAAAATTCATTTTGTGTTTAGTATGCAAGAATGCATAAAATTTTAGCATTTTGAAATTTTATGTTCAGTAGTAAGGATAATTTGAGGATTTTTAAACTTATATGAATTTACAAAATTTTCCTTTATTTTTATTAAAATATCTAAAACTAAATAAATTTTTCAATTTTTTATTAATTCTTTATCCAATTTGCAGGAATGGATATTCATACTTTTACAAAATGATACAGAGTATCAGTTATTTTTTAAGTAAAATGAAATAAAAATGTATATTATTAAAAAAATTTGAGAAAAAATATATTTAAAAAAAATATTATTCATCATTAATTTTTTGGATAATTATCGGGCACCCAAAATTGAAATCTATTATTTTTTGAATGATGCTACATGTCCCAACACTTTGTCCCTAATTCATCTCTACATGTAGTTTAATTAAGAATTTTGCAAGTTTAGTC
>JAOYMZ010016626.1:0-19425 GCA_025802335.1 Pinguicula primuliflora
AATTTTAAATTGATTTTGATTATGCTTGATACCATATCAAACAACCCAGTTCAGTTTAAAGTGATTTCAATGTATTCATGCATACACATTTATTTACCTATCAATATAATTATTTTTGTTTGAATGATCCGTTAAATAATGGTGTAAGTATCAATCGGTCTTTACTTTTCAATATTTTCATTACTCGTTAATGCAGAATGAACGATCTTGAACATGTAAACGAATGCATAAACGAGTCGAACATGAACAAATGCAAACCATCCCATTTGCGAGATTGTTCGCAAACGGTTCGTTAAGCTTAGCAAACAAGCTCGGTTCGTACGTTAAGCTTAAAAAACAAGCTCGATTCGTTCGTTAAACTTAACAAACAGAGCTTGAACATGATCTGTTCGTTCGAGCTCGGTTCGTTTAAAGCCCTAATCCTGAGTTCAAACTCCAATAAGCGCGCTTGTTTAGGCCTAATGCAGAGAAGTCTTTAAGGTGTTTGCAGGGTGCAGACCCCCTAAATTAGTTGAGACTGTATACTCTCAGTATCGAATACTTGAGAGGAGCAAGATAATCCTTAAAGATGATGATGATGAGAATCAACCACTGGAAGACAACATGTTTGACCCCAATAGCAAAAGACCGGGTCTAGAGAGTCAGGCGATGACATTCGAGACAGAATCATCACAATCACCACAACCCGCAGTGCTTGGAAACGAACTTGCACAATACCTTTAAGCTGTTGTGTTTCGGTCCAAGAATTTGCCTTTTAACATCTTGAAGTGGTGGAGTTCTTTTTTGATAGAGTTCCTGGTACTTTCGATTTTAGCGCGGGATTTGCTAACCACTCCGGCATCCTCCGTATCATCGGAGTTGGCGTTTAGCACCGTCAAACTCATTGTGACCGATAGGAGAACGTGCTTGACACCCGATATGATAAAAGTCTTATCTTGCATCCGAGATTGAGAACGAGACAATAGAAGAGCTTCATATCTTATTAATGAAGAAAATTGATTTGTAATTTATTTATTTTTTTAAATTATGCCAAGACTGTCATCTTCCCTTTTTTTGGATTTTAAAATAATTAAGATATTTACCTAATTTTTAAGCATTTTATAATAATTTTCTTGATTTTTAATTTTTTTTTGAATTTTCCTATAATTTATCTATTTTTTTAAATCATTTTTTTATTTTTTTAATGACCCCATATTTGGATCTCGTTTTTGCAACCAACTGGGTTTTCCGGTTTACACGATTTGTTCTGGTCGTAACTGGGTAAAGCTACTTGTTTGTGAAATAGAAGCACGAAAAATTTTCTAGTCTAGACCCTTATGTTCAGATTAATTATATTAGGTCGAAAACAATTAATTCATTGTGAAACTAATTCATTAATGTGTACGTAAAAATCTGGACGATAAAATTAGGATTTTTTTTTAATTTGCCACAAAATAGACTGCAATTTTTGAAAATGTCACAAATCGGTCTTCCAAAGACCGGTGGGAGTAACCGGTCTTCCAAACACCGGTATCTGAAATCACCGGTCTTCCAATGACCGGTAGTGATTAAAATTCTTAATCACAAAATTAAGATATACCGGTCTTTCAGAGACCAGTACTGGGCAAAGATCAAGAACAACAAAGATACTTCAACACCAGCCAAAAGAAGAAATCAGCGAAAGACAGCAAAGATCCAGAAAGAAAGGTCAATTTTCTAAGCATCCCAAAAAACATATGGCCGTAGGCCGTAGCCCTATTGGTGCTGTCACCGGTGCTGCTCAACAAATCCTCAACCTGCTGGGAGCTGGGAAGTAGTGGGCATGACGAGCCAGCCGAACAGAAAGCTATCACCTCTCATTGAAAAACTGCTTTGGAAGACCAGTTGATAGCATTTTTAAAAATTGGAATCTATTTTTTGGCCAATTAAAATTTTTTCCATAAAAATTACTCACAAGTAATCAATTGCATCAGCCGACTGCCACACAGCGTGGGTTTTCTGACTCGCAGGTCTACGCCAAATCTCCAACCGGATCGATATCGGTATCGGCTTGAAAGTTTCAAATAGTCTGTTTTTCCAATTCAGCGCTACGTGGAAGTACGATCTGGAAGTTGGTGATGACGGGCGGTGATGCGGCGGCAACTCTGGCCTCTTCGGTTGCTCCGGCGAATCTGCCTCTAGTCTCCGCTTTACTCGCCTGTGCTATTGCACAGTTTCTTAAGCCGTTTGCAACCTGGTAATGTTTTATTACTATGTATTGCCCGGGAGTATCTCAATTTTATTTCACTCTACGGATTTGAGTGTATCGTATCGAGTATGGTAATAAACGATTGATTGACGATGACAAACTTGCTTCTTCAAAGTATCGTTGCTGACGCTAGAGGGAAAGTGCAGTTTTTTTGCCCATCCAAGTGTAGATAGCTAGTAAAACCAGAAAGACGAGTTATTAACAGGAGGTATGGGTGCAAAATAAACTTCCTTGTTTCGATTAATTTCATGGGATCCCCTTTTTGTCAGAAAGAAAAGATTCACAATCAAATATACCTTGGTGAAGATCATATTTTTTTTCAAAGCCCAAAGGAAAGGGTGACCATCAGCATGATGGCTTTTTTCGATGAGCGGAATCCCGTAGCATTACAAAGCTTTGTTGGATGCATTCGAGATCCTTGTTGACTGTTATATATGTCAAGAAAATTATTCTTTGGATACAATGCTGATGATGACTAATGGCATTTGCTTTCTACTTCTGTTTGACCACTTTGTAATCCTTTGTTTAATCTTCAATAGGTATTACTGTGGCATCTCTGACCTTGTACTATCGATCTGTATGCAGGTTGAAGGATAAAAAATGGGACTCTAGGTTAATGATCAGCTCAGGCGGGATGCCTTCTTCACATTCGGCAACTGTTACAGCTCTTGCAACCGGAATTGGGTTGGTAGACGGCATAGGAGGACCATCATTTGCAATTGCAGTGGTCTTGGCATGTGTTGTATGTACTTTCTAAACCAGGTTTTCTCCATCCTTATAGATTTGCCAGCTTGTTTCTGCAGTTCTACCATAGGTTTTTATCCCTACGTTTATGGGATTGTTCCTGGTTTGACTATGCTTAAGCATGGTTCCCGTAATCTCACAAGAAATGTATTTTTGTCAATGCCAATCAATAAAAGAAGAGATTATGTTCTATGTAACTTAATTATTCGTACAACTAAGTAGACTCAAGTGCAAAGATCAAATGTGTTCAGCGGCCTCAGTTACTACTAGTTATCATCGAGCTGATGTGTTTTTGTTGTTATGAGAAGATAAGATAGACTCCCAATATACTTCAATATGTATTGGCTTGAGATTTATCACAAGTGTTTTTCTTGAGAACTAGCATCGTATTTTTTCCCCAGCACTTGAATTTTCACCAGTTGACTTCTTTGATGATATTTTTGGCATATCCCAGGTGATGTATGATGCTACTGGAATAAGGCTCCATGCTGGTCGTCAGGCTGAGGTGAAGAATTATTCCCAACTCTGTCCTGTTGAGTTTAAACTTTTGATTCTTTCATGTTCAGAGTGCCGATCCTATATGAAGCACTCCTATAGGCAGTTTTTATTAGAGCCATTGGATTTCAATCCGATGGCTCCAATAAAACCTATCATTTAGTAAGAAAATCAGAGACGAGCCAGCAACAGCAAAATCCATTCCGACGGAGTTCAGATCCTGCGCGAGGAAGCCCTAGCAAAACAACAAAATCCATTCCGGCAAACCCCTCCGTTGCGATTTACTCCGGCGCAATTCAAATCTGCAGCAACAATTTCAGATTAGCAATGCCATTTTTCGGCAGAAGTCGTTTTACGCAGGATTATATACAACAGAATGAAGGGCACTTGTCGTTTCTGACAAATTCAAGATTCCAAATAGCTCCAAAATGTAAAGTGTTTTATTGAGAAATTTCGACCGACACATATTGCCAATTGTTTGGTGCTGCGTGCAGTGTCAGTAGGATGAAAGGGAGGGTGCGCAGTAGGGTCATCTAAAGGGAAGATATGGATTCGGAGTCTAAAATCCCTAATTGTGAAGAAGAGATTGGTTCCATTCCAGGAGAGGAGATCGGTTTGGTTCCGTATTAAGGAAAGATTATATTAGAGCTGTCGGATTTAAATACAACGGCTCTAATATAAACTGCCTATAAGAATTAAAAACTGCCTATAGGAGTGCTGCCTATAACATCAACACTCTTCATGTTCATATGTTTGGATATGAGATGAACTTGTCATATTTCCTTTACGTGTTCTGTTACCGTCTACATGGTTCATGTCTACTTGGTTTACTACCAGTTCCTTATTTTAGGCAATGTGACGGCATTTGATTGTTGCTGCAGTTATTAAATCAAATTGTATGTGAGTTACCCCCTGAGCATCCTGTGGCTCACGTACGACCCCTTCGAGATTCACTTGGTCACACCCCACTTCAGGTACGGTCATGGTATTACAAGACTAATTTATATAGCTGCTCTATTTATGCCCTTATGAACTTTTTTCTTCAATTGGTATGCTGTTGCTTGTTGATGGGGACAAGATACGTACTCCCTACACAGTTCAAATTATTTTTGGCTTCTGGATGCAAATGATGTTTATGATCCCATAACAGTAAAATTACAAACTAGACCAATATAATGATCATACACTTTCATTTGTTCGGATTTCTGACTACTCCAGGAGTAGATCTTTTTCTTGATCCTGATATCAGTAGGCTGTTTTATGGTTTTGTTTTAGAATCGCTGATTTGTTGTCTACCGGTTTGCAATATGTGTATGTATGTGTCGGGTTTCAGTATCGAGAAAGGATACCCAACCCGAGGCCCGGTACCCGATACCCGAATCCAATTGGTATCGTGTTTGGGTTTGGGGTGATACTCTATTTATTTTATTTTAATTTAATTTAAAATGAATTCCTGATAAGACATAAAGCTTAAAATAATATTTAATAATAATAAAATATCAATAATATTATTTATGTAATATTTAATATCAATATCCGAACCCGTACCCAAAAACTTTCCGGTAGGATTTTTAATATCCTAAGCCGAAGAAATGGTATCGGATTCGGATGGGCATTTTGATTGGTAATCTTCAACTTCTTTGTTGCGTGTAGGTCGCCGCTGGTGCTTTAATGGGATGTTTTATTGCATTTTTCCTAAGAAGTTCCACTTAAAAGATTATTTCGTGTTCTGATGGAGGAAGCATTGTCATTATCCTCCAGAATGAGAAATGCCGTTCCAAGGACAGATCTCTTGTCCAAGGAGTTCACTGATTTCAAGTATACTGTCGAAACTATGTCTAGGTTCGATAACCGATCCATTTTTTGTCTTTCAAGCTATTTGACCACAAGTTTGTGATGCGTCATTTACTGATACAGTTTTGAGTTTAGCTTTAGGTGAATTTATTTCATTGTCCTGTCAGGACCCTCATTTTTGCAAAATGCCCCATCGTGCTGCTGCCTGCAGCGCGGCAGAGATTGATGAATCCACGCTTTAGGGTTTAGGGTTTAGCCAGCAGCATGGAATAGTTCCTGCATTTTTTCGTGGGCGCGTGAATAGACGCACACTAAAAAATGCGGGAACTATACCGTATTTAGGGTTTAAGGTTTAGAGTTTAGGATTTGGGGTTTAGGTTTACGGGTTTAGGATTTAGGGGTTTATGGGCTTAGGGTTTAGGTTTTAGGGCTTAGGTTTTAAGGTTGTAGGGGTTTATGGGCTTAGGGTTTAGGTTTTAGGGCTCAGGTTTTAAGGTTGTAGGGGTTTATGGGCCAAGGGTTTAGGGTTTAGGATTTTGTGGGTTTTTGGGGTATAGGGTTCAGTGTTTTGGGGGTATAGGGTTTAGGGTTTTAGGTTTAGGGGTTTTATGGTTTAGGGTTTTAGGGTTTTATGGTTTTGGGGGTTTGGGGTTTTTGGGGTTTAGGGTTTAGGTGATTTAGGGTTTAGGGTATAAGGCTTTAGGCTTTAGGGTATTAGGCTTTAGGCTTTTTGGATATGGGGTTTTAGGGTTTAGATTTTAGGGTTTAGGGTTTGGTGTTTAGGGTATACAGTTTTTTGAGTTTTAGGGATTAGGGTTTTGGGTTTTGGGTTTTAGGGTTAGGGTTATAGGTTTTGGGTTTTAGATTTTAGGATTTAGACTTTGGAGCTTAGGGTTAGGGACTTAGGGTTGGGGGGTTAAGGGTTTAGGGTTTTAGAGTTTAGGGTTTAGGGTTTTAGGATTTAGGGTTTTTTGAGGGTTTGGGGTTGCCAAATAATATAAAGTTTTAAAGATATATGGTGTAATATAATTTTGCTATGAGAATTGTCGTTATAATTAGTGAGTATCGCATCGTTAACTAGAAATCTGTCCGCTAATTTGCACAGATCGGCCAGAAATTCCCCCTGGCGCAGATGACATTTTGGTGGCAGAAATTGGCCCTGGCACAGACGACATTGTGATACCTGCAATACCAGGAGTCAGCGGACATCACTTGTCTACCCAGACAACATCTGCTACTCCCAATTCAAAATCCCCCACAATCACCAATATGCAAACGGAACCTACAGCAGAAATTTGACCTGCTGTACAAAAAACCAGGAAGGACTCTCGACTACGACGACTACAAGCAGCATCCCACTCCTTCCATTTCCACACATGGTCCAGAAAGGGGATTTTAGACACATTATCAGCACATGGTAAGGTATTAGACCTGCATTTTCCACACACCCTAACTAATGAAGTTGCAGGTATGCCTTTGTTCGTTTTCCAAAACGAATGATCCTCTGCAGTTGTTTCATAGACTAAATGAAATCTTGATAGGCTCATTTAAGTTGGAATTTAGTCTGAGTCATGGAACTATGAAATATGATACTAGGATTAGGCAGAACTCGGGCCCTATGTCTAAATTTTATTCTGCTGCTAGTGATGATCTTATTGGGGCCGTAGTGTTGGTTCTGATACAGCTACTATTGGTGCTGGTGTGGTTAGTGGTGTTGAGAAAATTCAGTATAGTCCAAATACAGGTTCAGGCAACTGGTTGAATACATGTTTATTAGGCACTCATTCTCCAGTTATTGACATACATTCAATTAATCAGCAACTACAGGCAGCTGGTTATAAAGATGTTTTAGCTGCAAGAATAGAGGGTGGAGAGCTGCTACTCATGGCCTCAGATAAATCACAGCAAGTTAAGCTTTGGTAGGACACAGAGACTCTGGCAAGTATCCAGCTCCACAATGTTAGGCCATGGCGTTTATTGGATGGTAAGCCAGCCCGATGCAAATGGGTGATCATTAAAGGTGTTCTGCTGCAGTATTGGGAGGACAAACACTTCACTACTATTGCTGCTCGGCTTGTGAAACTAGTGCAGATTGATCCTCTAACCAGCACTAGGAAAGATATGAGACATGACAGATTACAACTCTTTACTAACACAACAGGATGGATTTCCAACACAACAGGATGGATTTCCAAGACCATGGTTACTCATAAGAAACATCTTTTACAACACTGCGGTCTGGAAGCAACATTGGCCTTCCCTAAATGAAATGGAAAAAAATAAGTGGATATGGAAGCGAAAGGTAGCTGGTACTGCCAACCAGCTGAACAACCCTGAACTTTAAGTGTGTGGAGATGATCCACAAGTTGCTGAGCCCTATTTTTTTTAAATTTTATTGGGCGACCGTCCTCCTCTATCAAAATTTTTTGCGTTACAATATATACCCAATAAATGAAAAGAGACGCTAAAGTAAACAAAACTAAAAATTCAAGCAAGAATCTACGCAACTATGGCTTTTGATGGCCCCCGTAGCAGGGTGTTTGCTGTCCATGTTGATACCATTTTGATACTTAGCCGCAGTGTAGATATCTATCCGGTTTTGATTTTCTGATTTGGAAATCTTCTACCTCATCATATTGATCCCTTCGAGCTTTTGATCTTCAATGTCGTTTTGTGCAGGCATCTTGAGATGCCATTTCTCCAATCAATAGCATGCAATCTTTTATTCAACAGGGCTGGCCTCTAGGTGCTGGAGTACTGGGACTGGGCTATTTCTGCTGCTGTCCCCAACCTTTTGAACTCCTCCACAGCATGAATCACCTCTAGCATGCGTTCTGCTCTTGTTCTCCAGACCTCATGCGCCAGTTCGCCTCACTGCATCTCAATCCGTCAGGAGGGGTGAACATTCAGTGTCATTTTTTTAGCCACTCCTTCTGTTTTCGTGGGCTAGACTAGAATGACTGCCATCTCATGAGGGCCGGTTGACAGAATCCGCCATGGCATTTTTCCTCTCGATCATGGAACTAGATAAAACAGTCAAACCAATAACAAGTAAATAGCATCAAAAGGGAGACAAAACCAGAAGCTCCAAATAGTATCAGTAACTTGAGAATGTAACAGCAAGTACCTCTGCCTGGAGATGTGCAACTGTTGGAATAGCTACATCTCCGGAGATTTGTAATCAACAGTTTTAGATCCCCCCTGGGAAATAAGGGATCACCAATCTGTTTCACCAGCTCACCACATTTTTATCAATTTGCTCCAAGTCTCGCAATCACATATCATCAAAGCCAGCAATAAAATCAACAATCATCACAATGAATAATCAGCAATCACACTTCTTTGCAATGTGTGGAAGATAGGTGTTACCTTTGCCGGAGGTATTTACCCTTTGAGCAAACATCTTTAAATAGTAGAAGACCACATACAGGTCCAATTAGGGACTTAGTGTAGTCGAGGCCTCCAAATTGAGCTTCACATCTCCTTATCTTGTTTTAGTCACAACTTGATGCAGCAGCTGCTTTGTATGATCTGGCAGTTCTTCTTCGCCAAAGAAATTGTGATCACCATGCTCTAGTCCCCATTTTTCTAAAGGCACCGCGATTTTCATATATTTCAAGCTAGTGGGCAAGAGCTTATTATGAGTAGCTTGATTAAGGAGAGCACCCATCTTAATAGCTCATACATAGACTTTCCAGGGATATTTATCCGTCGTATGCATCAAATATTGAAGCGATCTCAGAAGTTCTACTTCCAGAGTGAATTCGTAGTCATGATATCTCTGCACATAGAGTTGGAGAACCTCCAAATCGTCCATCCTTCGGCCATTTCCAATAGAGAATGCTTCAACCATCTTGCCTTCATGATTCTGGACAATTCCACCTATTCCAGTAGAAGAACTCATAGTAGAATGCTTCCAAGCTAGTGTCAATCTGAGAGCAGGGGAGACAAGACCAGCCCACACTATGCGACTAAGAACAGGCGGAGAATCAGGCAGAGAGATTCCAGCAGCCAACAGAAATTCATTCTCTTCATCCCTTATAGGTTGATATGTATTGCTATGAGCTAAGACGTCTCTTGTCAGAATTTGTACCATAGGGATGTCATCATATCATATCTGGCACGTATGCTTCCAAATACACAACATATTACCAGTGGGATGATTTTCCTGCAATAACAGATGATTTTCCCACCTGAATGTGACTGCCACTGCATAAGCTTTTGATCCAGTAAGTTGACATCAGTTAAAATGTTAAACCTTGCTTCGAAATATTGTCAGACACTGCATGCCAATTCCCCAGAAACCAGCAGATGATCTATTGATTCGTCTTGTGGTTTTAGCAGGCAGCAGTCGCATCGAGATGCTAGGATAACCCCCTTCGTTGTACATTCTTATCAACAGACAAGGCTTTATGCAGAGCTTTCCATATTAATGGACTGAATTTTGCAAGGACAAAGTAATCCCAGATTTGCTTGAAACTTCTACTCTTTACTGCTCGGTGACGAATACAATCCCATGCTTTCTTGAAACTTAAAGATCCATCCCATCATCCCCAGAGATCCTTTCTACTGCTAGAATGGACTCCTTTACTGGCTCAGAAAGTGATAATCCGCATAGGTCCCATGATTCATGTATAATTATGTGTTGGACCAGACATACACTGCTATTGAGAGAAGCAAATCCCCTTAAGTCGTGCCCCGAGAGACATTTATCATACCGGAGGTTTACTCAGCTACTATTACTGATAATCCAGTGGATTTTATCAGTCATAACCTCCTTAATTTCCAGCATTCTCCTCCACATGTGGGAACGTTTCTGAGGGTTTACACCAGTAGTGAATGCAGATCTCTGCCCATATTTTCTAATCATGAAAGAAGCCAGATAGAATCCCCCTTGATGAAAAGCCATCACAACTTCATCGAAGCTGTCACACAAATATCATGAAGTCTCCGAATACCTAGCCCCCCTTCGTCCAACGGCAAGCATATCCATTTCCACAATGTCCAGTGACATCTTTTTTGTCCATTTTCATCCCACAAGAATTTGGCAAAGACAGATTCCAGTTGCTTTATGACAAACTTCAGTTACCTTTTGGGGGGATATGCTTCAGCACCATCATGAGTTATAGAACTGTCCGGGTTGATAGATATATGGTATGGAGGACAGCTAGAGCTATCCTATACAACTTTACCAACCTGATCTATTATAGCTCCCAATCCATCCCGTATAACATCTGTCCCAGCACATTGCGGAGACCCACCCAAACCATATCCTTGTAGGGAATCTTCCAGCATAGCATCAGATAATGGCAAGGTGGAATCTTTGGCAGTATCCACCATTTGTGGCATATTGGATTCTAACAATGTGGCATATTGGATTCTAACAATGTGGCATATTGGATTCATCAATTCCAACATCTGACCCCCGCACACTATCCATGCCATTTGAAATCATATGAAGCAGTGTATTATTATCCATTCCAACATCAGAAAAGGCAGCCTCACAAACCTTATTAGCAACAAATCCCAAGATCCCCTCCTTGGGCTAAGACTGCTCTGAATTCATGCTAATAGAGATAGGGAGGGCCTCCCCTGAATTCCTTGACCACTCTCCACTAGACAGTTCTGTTAATACACATTTACCCTTATCAGCTAGACGCTTCATTGAATCAGTCGTATCAATTCCTTCTGAGAGTAACTTCTGCACCTTCATCATTAACTTTCTCAGCCTCTACCATCGATTGAAAAATAGATGCCTAAATACTGCTGATAGTAGCTGCGTCAATATTCTTAGGGAAAGGAGTAAGAGCCACCAGAGCATATTCGGCCACAACTTTTTCCAGATCCAAACATGAGCTCTGAGATCATTTTGTGCTGCAGGAACCTTCTGCACTTTTCTCCATTACGGCCTTGGTTTGGCCCAGACTACCTTCTGATTAACTTGAGCATCAGCGGGATTACTACTATTCTCAGAAGGATTTAGAGCTCGACAATTTGACTGAGAGTGTCCCTTGCGCATAAAATGCCCACAATATTCAGGAATATACTCACTCTTAATGTGCTGCCAGAATCCTACCTCCCCTAACACTACCCAAACTTGTTTCGGGATTGGTTTCAACAAGTCAATCTCCACACAAACCCTAGCCTCGCTTGGGCGAGAGAGATCCAAGGTAGCCTTATCGACCATTAAAGATTTCCCTAGCATACAAGCAATATCAAAGATTGGCTCCTGATCATATAACAGTAAAGGAAGATCAGGAAGAGAAATCCATACCGGAGCGATGTGAGGCTCGACATCACTTCGAAAATACGACATCCAACCAAAAACACGCATCTGATATCCTCCAATATCCCAGAGCTCTCTCAACAAGACGCGATTTCTGTCCTCAACATATCCAAATCGAAGGAGGATGTGCTTATGATCCATAACACAGGTCGTGAATGTAGTTCTAAGTTCGAATCCAGAAATAATTGTTCGTATTGCACGAATTGAGGGCCGACCACATGAGAATTTACCTATCAAAGCATTGAAGAATGGAGCACTAAATTTCTCCACTTTTTCCTGAGTAAAAGTAGTTGCCGAAGCACCTTGCCAATTCTAGATCGCTCTTTTCGATGAACCATATGCCGGCTCCAGAAATGCTTTGGCAACAACAGAAGCATATGACTTTTTACCAGATTCAGGAGTCGTCATGTCGTTAGGAACAAATTCAAGATCCACTGTCGTAGTGGCCATAGAGGCCATACGGTCGACCAGAATCACAAAGTCGAAATCAAAAGAAGATCCGGTCGGACGTGCGCCGATTAGGCGGAGCGAGAACCGCCGCAACCTCAATGTATGAAATCGCACCTTAGAGTGTGTGCTTTTTGCCAGAGTGCAATCTCCATTCCCTAAGTTGATGAGCCCAATTCATATCTATTTTTGGGCTCATTTTACTTGTTTTTTTCATTAATTTATCTACCTAAATACCTATTTTGCACCTAATTTCGTGCTTAATTGTATAAATGCAGGATTGAAGCTCAAATTCAGAAACCAGATGCAAATCATGGATTTTTGGAGAGTTTACTGCAACTTCAGATGTAATCTGTGCATCCAGAATTCAACAGCAAAACCATGTCCAAATCCGAGGCTAAACTGACTGATCCAGCCAACCTGAGCAGCTCCTGAGCATCATGGATCATCTATGCACACCTTGGGATGAAGCAAAGTATTTGTACACAAGTGTGCAACCCAATTATGGAGCCAATCAGCAGCAAAACTGGACTGATATTCAGCAAAATCCAGATCTAGCAGCATGGAGCAAAACCAACATAAATTGGCTTAGGTGCACCTGAACCGTGTGTTTGTGCACATTTCAAAGAGTCCAAAATACTTCCCATCGTGTGATATACACTTGGATGTATACAAATACTCCAAATCAAGCCAAAGGATCAAGAAGGGGACCATTATCCGAAAGAAGAAGGATCCAAAAGTTGGTGAAAAGCTACCTTGCCATTTTTGGCAAAAATTGGAAAATGTCTGCAGTGACCTTGCTTGGTGCATCTCTCAAACGGTTGGGAGGATAATTCTGAGATTTTACCACGAGTTAGGGCAAGCAATGAGCTACGAATGTCATGAATGGTTGCAAACTAGAATCAACTGCGACAAAGAGATATAACGGAAAATGCCGATTCTATTTGCTGATATGCAGATAGTTACACATCTGTCCACATATTGGTGCATAACTACCAAACGGCTGCAGGGATTAATCTGAAATCTCACCACAATATTCCTAGGTTATTCCCCTTCAAGTGTTATTCAGGCATTATCCACATTTGAGCCCTCGAAAGGAACTTTATAGATGCAATATCAGACTGAAGTGCACCTGAAACTGAGATGATAGAAGTGTCCCTCAATTATGCATCAGTCCTGCACAAATCAAAAGGGCTATCTGGTAAATCCTAAAGTCCATCGTCTATACATTGATGAAGCTTCATTTTAAGCAACAGAACCCGATTTATTGAAAAACAGAGAAGGAGGAAAAGAAGTAGATCTTATGGAGAACCAGTTGGAGGTAGGGGATCTAGTTCTGCACCAGCTACTTCTGTGGCTACCATGGGCTGCTTCTCTGCTAGTTTTTCATTTGTATTAGCTAATGCTTATAGCATGAGCTAAGCTTTATTAGATTCAAGGCTCAGTTGAGCCAAAACTACATATTTTGATTCAGATCTTTAACCTTTAATATCAGCTATCTCATTCGGTTTATGTTTGTATTCTGTTTCATAAATTCATAGCATCTTGATCAAATCTATGAGCTATCTGTGTGGTTTACACATTGTTGAGGGATCACTTGTGTAGATAGGACACTAAGCACACTCACACCTTCGCCCTTGGGGGAGGTTCTCTAGCTTTAGGTGCCATATTTCAAACAGACAGTTCAGTTGATCTTACCTTCCCTTCCACGTATGGAGGTGAGGCTGTGAAGCCAAAATGCCCTTGTGAATGGTAGACTGACTGGTATACCTCGGAAGAGGTCTAGTTATACTTGAGTCTGGTGGTTGATTGAATGATAGATGCATGATAGATTGGGTTGAAGTTAAAATTGAAGCATGCTAGTTAGGTGATATACTGCAGTCCTTGAATCAGTCTCCTATCTGTTGTTTGATCTCTTGATCTATTGGAATTTAGCTTTAGTTTCCTCATAGCATTTAAACCTTGTTTCCACAACTTTATAATGAAATTGGATTCACCTCATTCTGATTATTCGTTTGCAAGATATGCACTCCTGAACTGATAGCTATTCTTATGAAAACTGGATGTCAAACATGTATTGACCTTGCTCACTTGCATTGCATTATAATTTGTCCGTGTATACTTTACACGTATCAATAGTCCGAATGAAAGTAGGAGACAAATGTAACTATGAGTATGGCCATTGAGATGATGAGTGAATATCAGAGTATTTACTAGATGGTTTGACTATTCTAATTGGTGAGGACACATGCTATTTTTTCATGTCATGCAACCGAACCTAGTCCAAACGGCTTCTCCACGTAATAACTTGAAAAGCTTTTTGACAAATTTTGTGTATTAATCCCTACCGATTTCTTGAAATAAACTCACAAAAAAATTTTCAGGTCAAATACTACGACGAATTCCTTTATGGGGAATTAGAATCTTAGTTGTAATAGCTTATACAAAAGAAAACATAAGTAGAACAAAACCAAATCTGCCTCCCTACATAAGGAATTGAATGGTGCCTCGATGATTGCAGATGCGAGAGTTCGCCGGAGTGTGCGAAGGACACATCCGAACTAATTGAAGATGCTGTCTCACTCCTACCACATTACCAATCTGCCGCCCTATGACTCAAGAAAAGAAATTTTGGAATCCCTCGGCCCACGGTAAGGATTTGGATTTCCATTTCTCACATTATCTGAACAGACGAGGGAGCAGATTTGGTTTTATTCGTTATCCCAAAAAAAATGAATACCCAACACTTGCTTGGTAGACTCAATGAAATCTGGATTGGCTCCTTTAAATTGGAGGTAAGTTTGAGCTATGAAATGCTGAATTCTATTACCCCAAATGCTGTTAATTCTGTTCAACTGAGCCAGCCGAGCATGGTGGATAAACTGCTGTCATTGCTGATGATACTAGTGATAGAGTGAATGCTAGTGATGTTGGTATAGATTCTGTTGGTATAGATTCTGTTGGTATAGATTCTGTTAGTATAGATTCTGTTAGTATAGATTCTGTTGGCACAGAATTGGACACTGATATATTGCCTGATAAACTGTCTGCCAAAAATACTGTCTCTTCTGCTATTGGGAATTCTGAAGCAGGTTATACTATTGAAAAAATCCAGTATGCTCCTACAACAGATGCAGGAAGCTGGCTCAACACATCCCTGTTTGTACACCTTTCGAAACCGTGGATATGGAGACAGTAAACCAACAACTGAAAGCCTTTGGCTATCCTGTAGTTCTGGCCACCAGGATAGAGGGTGGGGAGGTGCTTCTTATGGCCCCGGACAAAGCGTAACAGATCAGGCTTTTACAGGATTCAGAAACCTTGGCCAACATCAGGATGCCGAATGTACATCCATGGATTTTGCTAAGTGGTAAACCGTCTAGATGCGCCTCGGTAACAGTCAGAGGTGTTCCGCTTCAATACTGGGAAGATAAACTTTTTTCCACCATTGCTATCTGCCTCGGGGAACTGGTGCAAATTGATCCAATCACTAGCAGACGGAAAGATATGAGATATGGCAGGATGCAGATTTTCACTAACACCTCAGGATGGATCTCCAAAAACTTGCTGATAGATATAGGATCTGTAACCTTCACAGTTCTGATTAAGGAGGAACCAAAAGTGAAAACAAAAATCTGGAGACAAATCTGGCCTTCGCTGGCCGAATCTCATGCTGTCAAAGATAAAAAAACTAGCAACTTCTGCTCCAAAACCAGCAACTCATGCTCCTGAATCAGCTACATCTATGCTAAAAGGCAATCTGGCAGAACATGAAAACAGAATGCATCAAGAACTGGAAAACAGGACTCTCAACTTATGTCTAGAAACATTCCTAGAACAGGATGGACCAGATTTTACGGTCAGCATTACAACACAGCCAGCATTACAGCCCAGAATTTGCAGTCAGGAAGAAACAAGCTCCCATTTTATACCAGAACTTCAGCCAACCACTGCTGCACAGCAACAAGCACCGTCTGCCGAATTCCAGCAGGAACAGGAGGCGATTGTGGGACTCCTCCACGAGCAACACTCTACAGAAGTGACCAATCAGGATACTTTGCAGCAAGTAACATTAAAGAAAGCAGTAGAGAAGATACCGCCGATACCAGCTGGGGTTTTGTAGTCTCATTTCAAATCAAGCGAAGCACAACCATTTAAACGTCGGAGTTGGGATGATAGAGTAGAGACAGGATTAGGAGAAGAATCTGACTTTCCAAATGCTACTGCAGTCTAACAGAACCTTGCCCCAGTACAGCACACGGACCAACATCACATGCATACCTTTGCTGATATCCAGCAACAAGCCCTCCTACACAAAGCCATGCAGCTAGATCCTCTGACTATCCCTTTCTCTCCGCAGGTCAAACAAGCTGTCCCCCCCACGAGAATATGGAGTACATGTCGGATTGCTTCGAAGAATCCCTGTACAACATTCAGCTCACTACCAATGGTGTCCCATTATCTCAAGTATGGCTAGTGGATTGCCGTGGCGACTCCCACATCTCCTCCTAAAAAATAGACACTGATGGGTTTAATGGCTATGAGGAGTTTCAGGAGCAGTACTTCTCGGATATCCCACCAGTACCCCCACCGAAACCACTTGGAAAGGAAAAAGGACCTGCAAAGAAAGTCACCCCACGACGCAGTCAGCGTTTCTGCGTGAATAAACACTGAACCATTCTCAGTTGTGATTGTACTTTGCATGACTAAGCTCACTTTTGGGGCTAGTTTATATAATCACATTCGATATTAATAAAATTTAAAAAATAAAAAAAAAAGCCAAACACAAAGCAGCTCGAAGACCTATCAAGACTTATGTATAAACTCTATCTTTGTTGTAAATTTTCTTTATCATTTGGGCATACTATCACGTAAACAAAACTTTTGGTGGAGGGGGACGATCGCCCAATATTTTCATGCCGTGCAGCCGAACCTGGTCCAAACAGTTTCTCCACGTAATAATTTGAAACACTTTTTGACTAATTTCGTGTAGCAACCCATACAGATTTCTTGAACTAACCCACAAAAAATCTTTCGGGTCAAATACTACGATGAATTCCTTTTTAAGAAATTAGAATCTTAGTTGTCATAGCTTATAAAAAAGAAAACATAAGCAATGTAATTTGATTTGATTTTTAAGTTATTATACATTCTAAAAAATATGAAGTTTTAAAGATATATGATGTAATATAATTTTTCAATGAGAATTGTCATTGATATAATTAGTGAGTATCAGATCGTTAACTTGAGAGTTTAGTGATTCAAATTGATCGTAACAAATATTATTATTTTATTGATGTACCGTCAGAGCAAGACCGATATTTTTCTCAACCTAATAATTTAGACTACTTTTTAAAAATTGTGTACAACATAGTGCTTTCCTCTGTTACATAGTGCTAACCCTTACAGATTTCACATATTCAAAATTTTCCATAAATTCGAAAGTGCCACATAGTGCTTTCCTCTGGCTATAGTGGGAGGGCTCGGTACAAGTAGAACCTCTGATTTCGTAAATTAACCCCTTTCACATTTCCAGAACCGATCAAAAAATGATTGGGCCAATCCTATCATGCTTTATGTGGAAATAGAATCTTAGTTGTCACAACCAGGGACGGATCTACATGGGTGCTTGGGGGAGCCCAAGCACCCCCAGTCCAACCAAAAATCCTTAAGGTAGCACATAAGATTTTTTGTTAAACAAGGTAGCAGAAGATTTTTTTTTGTTATGCAGAGAAAGAGAAAACGAGAAGATGATGAATAGTAACTCGAACAGTAAATAAAAGAGGAAAGAGATAAGAAAAGACTGTGTCAGTCTAAAGATGAAGGGACAACTTAAAACAAAAATAAAGATACAAAAGTAAAAAGTAAAAGAAATTAATTGATACAAGTTTTGTATTGTATGTCTATATAAATCGGTTTAAAAAAAATAAGAGCCTAATTCTATGTTGTGTGGTAATATATTAGAAATGTTAGGTTTATAAAATAAAAACTTACAACTTTTTTTAAATTATCAATATAAGATAATTTGAATGAGAAATTATAAACTTTATAAAATTCAAACACATAACCCTATAAAGTTTTGAACTCAAATATTTTCGTAAACCTTTAAAATGTGTAGTTTTGAAGTTTTACAAAATTTTGTAATTATTTATTTTATAAACGTAGCATTCCTGGTAATATATACAAAAAATTGTAAACATGTTAAGATATAAAAAAATCCGTCAATATTTTTGTAATCTTCGTGTTGAAATTTTTAGGAAATTGGTTACAGAATTCGATTTCAGTGACTTCATAGTCAAAGAAAAGTAAACCAATATAAATATAGAGTTAAAGAGCAACAAAGTTAACCCATAACCTAAACAATATCATTCAATGTACAGAATTAAATTCTATTACCTATCCCCAAAAGTTTTCAAGACGAGAATTTTGAAAATGTTGACGAATTTTTTCCAACAACCCAAAGTCGCCAAAAATGATTCGGTATGGACAAATAGCCAATAAAGCAAATATTAACGTTCAAACTTGATCGTTTAGCCAAACAAGGCCTCGGCTGGCCGGACTTCAACCAACACCCTTGGTCACCGGGCAGAACGACAAGTAGCGACAGATATGCGATGCCTGATTCCCGGGATCCAGCATTACCATCAGACCATCAACAATTCGACC
This sequence comes from Pinguicula primuliflora, assembly GCA_025802335.1. Classification (NCBI taxonomy): domain Eukaryota; kingdom Viridiplantae; phylum Streptophyta; class Magnoliopsida; order Lamiales; family Lentibulariaceae; genus Pinguicula; species Pinguicula primuliflora. The sequence continues at coordinate 18,660 of JAOYMZ010016626.1, forward strand.
CACCGTGAGGAATCAAGCCTATAGCAGAGTTCGTTTTAATAGTTTTCATGTAGATTTCATTTTGTCTTGGCTGTTCGGCCTCCCGGATATGTAAAAAAAACGTTCAAACTAAACATAATTCATTTTATATGTCACTAGGGTATAAGATTATCTGAGCACCCCCGGTTGTGTATTTCTAGATCCGCCCCTGGTCACAACATATACAAAGAAATATAAACAATGTGATGTGATTAGATTTGAATGTTATAAGAGCTCAATAAGAGTGAAAAATGTAAAGTTTTGAATAAGTATGAAACAGTATAGTCCGACTGAAATTAGTAGACAAATATAACGATGAGTATTGTCATTGAGATGATTAGTGAATATCAGAGTGTTTACTAGATGGTTTGGTTGGTGAGACGAAGGAGGAGGTCAATGCTAAGTTAGAGCGTTGGAGAGTGACATTGGAGGCTAAGGGTCTCCAACTGAGTCGTTCAAAGACTGAGTATATGGCATGCAACTTTACCAATGAAACAGAAGAGAGTAGAGTGGACGTTATGATCGCGGACCAGACCCTCCAACAGAAAGATAGTTTTAAATATCTGGGTTCCATCATACAAAAGGATGGATGTGTGGAAGACGATGTTATCCATCGCCTCAAGGTCGGATGGATGAAATGGCGATCGGCTACTGGAGTGTTGTGTGATAAGAAAGTCCCACTCAAGTTAAAGGGAAAATTTTATAGAACGGTTATAAGACCGGCAATGCTCTACGGGTCAGAGTGTTG
>JAOYMZ010016637.1:0-19423 GCA_025802335.1 Pinguicula primuliflora
AAGTGCTAAAAAATAATCATTTAAAATTTTATTTTAATTATATATAACAAACTTAACATTAGATTACTAAAATAACCTTATCTTAGTTAAGGTTAATTTAGTCATAAAAAATATTTATATTTGAATATTATTACAAAAATGTCATGCTTATTTTTAAGAAGGAAAAAAAAGCAACTCATGATGTGCTTATTTTTAAGAAGAGGGAGGTTCTAAAAAAAACACTAGTACTGTATTACGCAAAATACTCATTTTATTTTAAAAGGAGCTTATAAATACAATTAGAATCATAATCACCTCACGCAAAATAGGACTTTAGCTAGGGTCCATGTTTCACAATCTAAATGAAGACTCAAAAACTTAGGAAATGAGTTTTGAAGATAAGTAGATGAAGGATGACCAAGTTGACGATGCCAAAGCCAACTTTTGTGATAATCGGAGTTGTGAGACAGATGAATTTGACCGGAGTGTGACACTTCATCGACATAGTACAAATCATCTCATGCAGTCTCAAGCCCAAGTATCATCTTCGTATGAATATCCTGTAAAATATAAAAGGTAGGAAACATCAGCACCATACAGTTCAGCTCCTTCGTTACATGGCCAATGGATAGTTCATAGTAATTTGTGAGAGAGCGAGAGAATAAATAAATAATTTGACAATCTCAGATTTAGAGTCAATTCAATACTCTCAGTACCACGAACCCGAATAATTTCACCACTAGCAGTCTGAATAGCAGTCTTTTGTGACCAAATAATATCAGATGGGTCATATGTGACGGTATCCGTAGCCCCATAGTCGAAAATCCAGCGTTTATTCTTTTGTTTGAAACTATTTTCGGGAATATGCTTACATTTTTTCACCCAAAGAGTCAAAATTACCAAAACAATTCTCCTTGAAAAATTTGGAATTATTTTACGACAGGTAAACTTGTAAATCCTCTCTCTTCAAATTACATATACCATTTTGTTGGGCTCGCGAGTCTATAGGGCGAGTCATATGATCTGCTGCCTCTTCTCCTTCACCCGGTCGACACCCAGCAGTTGCGACTTCACAACTCTCACTCTTATTTTTTCGGTCGTGATCCTTCTCCAGCTACTATAGCCATTGCTGCAGTTCCTGGGCGACAGGAAAACATTGGTGGCAGTTGTCTCTTCGAGGGGAATCCCGTCAAGTAATAGAAGGAGGTTCGATTGTGGCCCCAGAATTGGCAACTCCCACAAAACTACTCAGGATTCCGGCCACAGAGTGATGATGGAGATGGTGCGCCGTTCAGATCTGACCGCTGCGATGGAAATGTTGCTAATTCCGTCCGACGAGTGGGTTGCGCATGGTCACACGTAGGCACGTGACTTTCGAAAAATCTCTTGTAGCCGTTGTCTCGTTCTGCCCGTCGGTAAGATTCTGCTCCTCTCTGTTGTCTGGCGACTCTGGTGCCCAGGGATGAATTTTTGCAATGAGAAGTTGATGACGGGCCGAGAATAGTATTCCAGGCAACTTCTCAGCGCATTGTGGCATACAAAACATCAATTTAGGGCAATGGGAAATATTTTCAAAATATCTCGGACGATGATGTCATACTCTTTGTTGAGTCCAGAAAGAAATGTGAATAGTCTATGCTCATCTTGTAGAACATTGAACTTGTTGATGTCTTCTTCATATACCTCGGGATTGGACGTCGTCTGTCGATTGCCATCCAAATACTTTTGCTAAGATTGTGATATTCTTTGATAGAGGTTTGTCCTTGTTGTAACTTGTCACCTTTGATGATGAGGTCGAAGATTGGGAGAGAATCGTCACCAGGTTGAAAAGTGACTGCCAAGTTATCCCATAGTGCTTTCGTTGTCCGGTAGTATGCATATTTTGATTTTATAGATGGATCAATAGAGTTGAGCATAAGGCCAAAAATCTGCAAATCCCTTGTCTTCCATGCAGCATATCCTGGATTATTCTCGGAGGGTTCCGCAGGCTGTCTGGTTAGATGTTCAATACACCACGTCTTCCGACTGCTACTTCTACCACTCTTACCCACAGAACATAATTGTTGTTGTTGAGTTGTACGTCAATTGTGCTTGGAGTACTACTTTTGGAGGGTGATTCTTCAGCTTGCTTTTCTAGTATTTTTGGAGAGTTGGTTTGAAAGGATTGTGGTGACCTTCGTGATAGAAGACTTTGACCGCCATAGATTGTGATGACAGTTGACTCTAGGATTTTATGATGCAGGTCGAACCTACTCTGATACCATGTTGAAATGATTGAATTGTAATATAGACAAGAGATATGAGCTTTCTCATACAAATGAGAAACATACTTTTTTCATTCGCATATATTCGTCTCCGTTACAATACATACATATATATATATAAATATACAGCATCGATCCTGTAGGCAGCTTTTTAACTTTGTAGGCAACAATAATCAGAACCGTCCATCTCAAAAGATTTGATTTACAGATTTTCTTCCATCCAACTTTTGTGAGAGGCATTCCTTCTCGTTCCTCAGATCTTTAACTTTTTTGTTCCTTTCATTTTCATGCAGAAAACCCTTCCGACGACGGTGACCTATCCTGTTTTCCCTTCCAACGACGGCGATGACGACCTATCCTGTTTTCCCTTCCGGCGACGACGAGGGCGACCTATCCTATTTTCCCTTCCGGTGACCTATCCTGTTTTCCCTTCTGGCAACGGCGACCTATTCTATTTTCCCTTCCCTGCCAGCAACCATTTACAGTGGCTGACGATTCTGGCCATCGCCAGAAGGGAAAACAGGTACCAGGCAGCTTTGAATCAAAGGAAATTGTTGCTGTTGCTGACGATTAGTTCAAATTGTTGCAACAGAAGTTGGATGGAAGAATCTATAAATTAGATCTTTTGAGATGGACGGCCAGGATTGGTGCTGCCTATAAAGTTAAAAAACTGCTTATTGGAGTGCTGAGCACAAGATCGGATCTCTCTCTCTATATATATATATACAGAAATCTTCGTATACTCAGTCCTTGCGTGCTCAGTCCGTACTCAACTTTTCGTAGCATCATCCGTTTTCGAAATTGATCGCACCATTGAAAAGATTATACATTGTAGATGAAAATACACATGCTTTGGTCCAGTTTCAACGACGTTATCACCGTTTAATGGAGGGTTATGAATCCCCTTAGGTTAAGTAGTCCTAAATAGGGTTTTAGAAATTTTCGGCGATGAAGTCGCCGGAAACCGGACCAAAGCATAAGGATTTTCATCTACAATGTATAAGCTTTCCAATGGTGCGATCAATTTCAAAAACGAATGATGCTACGAAAAGTTGAGTACGGACTGAGCACGCAAAGACTGAGCATACGAAGTTTACCCTTCAAATGTATATCCAAATAATTCCATATAATGAATTCTCCACCCTCTGATTATTTCTACACCAATCTGTCCTTATCATTGACGATTACTAGATTAACAGTCACCAACTCATTTTCGGTATTCTAAACCCGCACGTTTCTTCTTTTCGTCCCCCATCCACAACGAATCTACACACAATTCAGTGGATTTTACATACAAGATCAAAATAAAAAGATGATCAAGCAAAACAGGTAACCAATCCGCTAATTAATGGGATAAAATTCGACATAATAATGATAATTCGCAATAATTAAATCGCTTTCAAATTATTGGAATATATTGCAAATTATCGAAATCGAAGACTTATCGAATATCTCGTTCAAGCTGTGTCGTGGACGCATACATTGCCTTGAAAGCGATTTCGGCACCAACGTGGTGCTAATGGTCAATACGCCGGTCGCTCCCGAAGGTTACCACAACCACTTCTTTCACACAAGCACTTCGTGATCAGAGGTTGGAAAAAGACACTCCTGTGACCTTTGCTAAAAGAGAACTCGAGAGAAGGAAAGTATATGTGGATTGCTAATTGCAAAACATGTTTTTCAAACTCCTCCATTGGCCTTATTTATAGATGAGATCCCAAGAGTTCCGGAGAGTCACAAGAGTTCGAAAGGTCACAAGTGTTCCGAAAAGTCACAAGAGTTCGAAAGGTCACAAGAGTTCGAAAAGTCACAAGAGTTCCGAAAAGTCACAAGAGTTTCGAAAAGTCACAAATACGTTTGTCCTACGAGTACAAAATGCGTAGCAGTTAATCCATACTTATCCACAATTTATTTCTTCTTCTCCAAGTAAGGGAGTTTCCCACAAAAATAAAAATCACAATAGATTAATATTTTCTGTGTCAAAATAAATTTTTCTTTCTAAAATCGGTATCGGACGAAAGGAAGATCTCCTTCTTCATGACAAACCTTTACAAGTCATTTCTCCAACATATAGATGAGGCATGACAATATTTTTGAGCAACGGCTAGGGGACGATTTTTTAGTCGAACCAAAACAAAAAACAAGCTTCTCTATTTTTTTTGATTTGACTAGACGTTAGATTTATCCATTTTATTGGACAAAATTTTAAAATACTCCGTCAGAAATTTTAAGATTTTAAAATGTTCATTTATTTGCTCCGTGAATGAATGAAACAGGATACTCGTTTCCAGAACGAGTAATTTTTTATCTTACTCGCTCTCGCTCCGGGAGCAAGTAAGTAATTACTTGGATTAAATCAAGTAATTAAGACCTTACTTGCTTCGGAAGCAAGTAAGTTTTTAATTTTATAATACATACACATTTTTACACAATTTTTCTCTTTCCTCCATTTTTATATTCTTCTCTCTCTTATATTGGAGAAGATGACCTCTACCGGAGGACAATTTTTTTTTGCCACAGGATCGCCGCGATTTTTTGAAAATGCCACTATCTGGACTTGGCAAGTCCGAGAATAGAGCCTAGATTTGCTAAGTTCGGGATTGTTTGCCCGAATTTCGGAAGAATGAGAATTTTTAAATCCCGGTCTTTGCAATGACGGGCGTGATTAGAATGGCTAATGACTCTAATTAGGGAATCCCGGACTTCCCAAGTCCGGGATATTGGGTTTATGCTCTCAATTTTTGGAAGTCCGGGAACTATATTCGCATTATATTTTTTTTAATTTTTATTCAATATCATTTTTATTTTTTTACGAAAATAAAACATTAAAATATACGAGTAATACATAAATACATTTAATAAAATAATAAATGTCATTGTTTATTTGGTTGCAGTAATTCGTCCATAATATCCTGCCATGTATCCGACATATGTGGTTCCAATGCATAAATCAAAAATGGGACTTGTATCCCCTGGGTGTCAAGTGGAGTCCACTCGTACTGATGTTCTGAATCAGACACACACATGACCTTCTATCCGGGACGAGATAAGTGAGATGCATTCCTGCGTAGCTTGTCGCCATTTATCAACTGTTTCGCAACGTTGTTGCATCTCTTGCAGCCGGCGAAGCTGTAAATAGTAAAGAATAAATTTATATGAATAAATCGAATTAAAAAATTCATAAATAAAAAATAAAAAACTAATTTTACCGTCATGGCCAGTAATGAGTGCTAATCGTATGGAACTCCCTTTCCGGTCTTGGCAATATGAGACTGTAGTAGCACCGGCGATGCTGATCAAACCATTCTGTATAATCATAGTCCCATCTGCCAATTATATCCGTTAGAGGTGGATCCCCTGTAACATAGTGCCCCGATTGTCCCATATCTGATGGTACTGTGGGAGGAGAGTACTTCGAGGACGGCTAGCGGTCCCGTGAAGCAAAATCTCTCTGGTCCTGTCGATCGACTCCGGGCTGAACATAGCTAAACTAATGTCGAACACGACGGGTGTGAACAAACTCAACGAACTCCATCCAAAAGATAGGACGTCGTAGTCCCACAAGAACCGGTCTTCAGCACTAATCTGAGACATTTCCTGTACATTGTACGGAGTGAAGACGAACTACACGTAATAGAGGAATCGTTAGGATCATATTTAAAAAAAATGAATATCATACTTGAATATTAAAAAATATGGAAATATCAAAATACGAACCTGGTCGACACGTACATTATCCAACTGCATCCGGAACATCCGGATCACATGTCTCCCGTGGTCTACGCTCATCATAAGCTTGACAAATTTTATCCCGTATACCTCAGGAAAGTCTGAATTTCTCCGACCTTCCAGCCAGGTGGGCATAATCTGGGGACAGATAGTAGGCAGTCTAAAATACCCCCAGAATTGAATGAGCCGCGTCGCTCCACCCATGATTTTGGCATATTTGGTGTGAGCCATACATAGTTAATGATGAAGATAACACAGCACGGCACTCCCCCAACTATAATGCCTGATGGTGTCGAGGTATCCGGTAATAAAATACCACCCACTATGAGTGCAAGCACGGCACGAGCATAGAACTGCGCCTCCTCCTCGGTGCTCGCGTCAGTGATCATGAGAGAGGTCAAGTAGCCCCCAACAAAGGGTATCTTGACTGCGGACTGGGAGAAGGCCTCAGTAGGTAAGTCTTGCATGCCAAGCCACCATTTCAAATACAATCGAGCCTCTTGGAACGTCCAGTGTGCATCCACCGCAGTACCAGAACGAATGGGGGTACCGTCAACAGGAATCCTCCACAACATCGAAACATTTTGGAGAGTGATCGAACACTCTCCGAACGGTAACCAGATGTATGTGTAGCTGGATGCCACCTCTCAACCAGTGCCGTAATGAAGTGGTAATCCTCCCGTATATCTGCGGCGAGGTAAGCACCCCACATCCCAGCATCAAATATGTACTGCTGCATCCGGCGATGCAAATTTAGCACACGTATACGTAGATCCGGATGGTGTGTTTTCATCACGTGATCTACCTTTATTTTATTCTCTAAAACTTTTGAGCTACGATGTGTGCTCAAATCCCATAAGACGTCCTGTGAAACCGGTAGGTACAAATCCGTCCTCTGACTCTGCTGCGTATACATGCTACAAAATAGAACAATAATTCATATCAATTCATAAAACAATTTCTAACAATTCCTATCAATTCAAATAACAATTCCTAATAATTCATAAAAATTCATAAGAAATCATAACAATTCACAAACAATTTCTAACCATTCATAACAATTCACATCAAATCACTAATAATTCATAACAATTCAGAACAAATTAATAACAATTTCTAATATTTCAGAACAATTCACTAACAATTTCTAAAAATTCATAACAATTCATATCAAATCCATTATAATTCATAACAATTCATGAAAAATTAATAACAATTAAAAATATTTCACAAGCAATTTCTATCAATTCAAATAACAATTCCTAATAATTCATAACAATTCATAAAAACTCATAACAAATTAATAACAATTCAAAATATTTCATAACAATTCACTAACAATTTCTATCAATTCAAATAACAATTCCTAATAATTCATAACAATTCATAACCAATTAATAACAATTCAAAATATTTCATAACAATTCACTAACAATTCATATCAAATCCCAAATAATTCATAACAATTCATAAAAATACATAACGAATTAATAATAATTTATAATATTTTATAACAATTCACTAACAATTCATAACAATTTCTAATATTCCTTAACAATTCATAAAAATTTCATAACAATTCCAAAAAACTCATAAAAATATTTCAAAACAATTCCAAAAAACTCATAACAATTCATAGCTATTATTGCAAATTTATAATCACAAACCCTTAATTAAAACACCAATTTCATAAACCCTAAAGCAATTTTCAAACCATAATTCGAAAAAAGTAAACCATAATCGATTACCTTACAATTCTTTCACAATTGATGTTGCGGCGGCGACGTGTGGCGGCGGCGACGACGGGTGACGGCGGCGGCGACTTCTGTAAGGTACCAAATATTTTATACGAAATTTTAAAATTTTCTTTTTTTCAAAACTGAATTTAATATGTGAAAACCGATCTGGGCCAAGGAAGCTCTGCTGGGCCGAATTCAGACATCCGGCCCAGTAGAGTTAGATTGCTTACGGAGCCATCCGGCTGGTAAGCCATCTAAGGAATCGACCCATATGTTCTCATTTGGGCCAAGCTTCTGCGCTGTTCGGGTCAGATAACCCGTTCCTCAACCTCCGTCTCCACCGTACGGACGATTCTGAGGGTAATTCGGGGCGTACAGGAAGTTGAACGCAGAGTGTTACATCCTATAACATGCCAACCCTAACCCTCTGTCGTCATGTGTGAAGGTGAGGAGTGGAAGGTCGAATTCCATTGCTATTGATCGAGAAATTGGAGAAGGAAGGAAAAAAAGGTAGGAAAAGGAGGCTCTTGGTGTTCGAATTCTGGATTTTTGCCCTCTCAAAATCTCGTTCTGGAAGATTTAATATGAAATCAGATCCCGCGTTACATTCTGTTTCTGTTTTTTTCTGAGATAATACTTGTTGTCTTCTTTTGTGAACTTGATAACCTGTATTCGTTCGATGTTCAAAAGGGGGAACGAAGGGACCCATTCTGGGAATGTTATTCTGGTTTAGTAAATTTCCTGTTATGAAACTGAGCTCTAATTATGGTTGCTTATCTCGAAACGATGACCAATGTTCAGTGGATCTTGGGAGTTTTTCATAGTTCCTGTATTGATCCGTTTTCCTATTTCTGACTGTTAGTGGAACAATAGAGGATTGGGTGTTATACGTGCAGTCTGATATGTGTTGATTGCGTAATATCATATGTTTGTTATGTGGTTTCATTTCCCACTAATATGAGAAGTAATGATTTCATACTCTAGTTGAGTTTGAAGTTACAGAGCATGGAGCTCGTAAAACAGAACGCAGACCGATGCTGAGGGGATTCGCGAAGGGTGACATCAGGGATTGTCACAGTGTGATTGTGGCAGTTGGATGTCACCCGGCAACATGGTTGTGTGCGGCATGGTTTGGCCGGAGAGGAGGGCTGAGCAATGGACGTCGTGGTCATGAAGCTCGTCTACTCTGCCGAGGCAGGGTTGTTGACCTTCATCCCACCGAAAAGGATTGAATGGCAGACCATCTCCGGGTGCTGTTCATGGAAGGGACGATGGCAGTGGAAGTCCAATGGATTGTCTTGTACTGGCATTCTGTGTTCGGATATTTTGTTCTGTTTAGGGAAGAATCCTATGTTTTCGCTTTGTGCTTACGTTGGTTATAACTTCTGCCACGATTTGTAAACGATTGAGTTGATTGAGCATTTTTAAAGAAAAAGAATAAAGGATAGGTACACATATTTGAAGGTGTGACGTCTTGGCCCAGTGGGCCTTAACAGTGAGCAGAGTTAATACCAGATATGCAAGACGTGTCTATGTGTACTTGTTATTTGTGTCATATTATAAATACGAGTGACGGCCGTGGGCCGAAGTCCCTTGCAGGCATTACAATGGGAATCCTTATGTGGTTTTTAAGTGATTTCTTGGCGTTTCTAGTTAATCCTCGAAATTCCTTTCTACTTGGTCAATTGGGCTCACGGTTCCTATTGTATGAATCTTATTTGCAGATCCAGGAATTTCGGAGAACGAAGGAGGTAACTAGTTTTGTGATGGACACCATTGTTGATTTAGGGAGACTTTTACGCGTTGTCGTATTTGCTATTTGACATTGTATCGAATCTTATCTAATGCGTGCATGCTAGTTTCAAAATAACTAGACTAGAATTCTGTGTGGGATGATTTGCTTTAAGTTGCGAAGACTTGTTTGAGATTATTCAAGAATTTTTATGCATATGTTGGGCTTGGGTGTGGGTCAGAGGCCCACACTGCCATTACGGACCCTCTATTTATCGTACCAAGAATTGGGATCGTTATATTTGGTATCAGAGCGAGGTTTGCCCTAATCTAGTTAGGGGTTACCCAATCGAGAAAGAGTTCGTAGAAATCAAAATTGATAGACGCGAGAGCAAATTTGTGACCTAATGTTGCCCTCTCTGTTGTCACAGGTTATGGTTTGCCGGAGAGGCACACATACTCGTTCCATCGCTGAAGGGTTACCACCACCGACATGGGGATTAGCGATGATTCTATTCCCTCAGCTGATCCTACTGTATTTTCGGTGATGATCCCAGCAACTGGAGCAAGTGGAGAGCCACCGGCTCCCTCCTCGCCCGTTAAGGTATTGATGATTCCTATTGAGACGCTGCATATGCTCATCGCGATGGAAACAGCCTATATGGCCAGGACCACGACAGTGCCCCCGACTGAGAGCACACCAATCATTGGGTACAGAGCCCGTGACCCCCTCAGCCCAAGGGTGTCTTCGGGTCCAACAGGAAGCATTGCACATGTTGAAGACCCCTATGTTCAGAGGGGATAAAGGTCCGACTGAGGCTGAGCATTGGCTGGCGATTATGGAAAAGAATATGTTGTCTTGTGAGACTCCAGAGGATCTTAAGGTGAAGCTGGCATCATTCTATCTGATCGGCAGTGCAGCACCATGATAGAAGGGCGTGGCACCGAGTCTGTTGGAACGGGGATCCCATACTTGGAAGGTATTCTATGAGACTTTTCGTCGATACTACATACTAGATTCTTGGGTTATGCAACAGATGTGGGCTTTCAAGAACTGCACCCAAAGGGTTGGGGAGTCTATTCTGGACTACAATGCACGATTCCTTGATTTGGGAGTGTACGCCCCCCACACCATGGATAATCCGACTATGAAGATGCTTCATTTCTGGAAGGGGTTACTTAGTCAGCATGGATTGGCGGTCAGCGGTGTTGTTACCAGGCAGTTTGAGGAGTTGCTGGATGCCGCAGTTAGGATTGAACTAAGGGTTAGAGAGGGAGAGGTGGAGGCCAAGAGGGCTCGATACTCGGATGTGAGGACCTCATCCTCCACTGTTTCGCATCGCAGGCCATCTTCGGGTCAGACTTCTGGCGTGCGACCTCGACCGACTACAGCGGATGAATTTTTGGCAAAAAAGACCTGCTACAGCTGTGGGAAGCACGGACATGGACACACAGCTTGCCTGACTCGAGCGGTGACCACCGTGACCCCTGCGGTGGTAGCTCCTAGGCCGGCGGCCCTGCCCCTGCCTCTGCTACATGCACGAGCTAGAGTCTATGCAGCAATTACCCATGAGCAGGCAGAGGACCAACTGGAGGATCTAATTGCAGGTATGCTCCCGGCCTACTTGTGGTTACAATATGTTACTTATAATAGTTTGCTTGTTATTGTTTGTTATGTGAGAATCGTGATTACCTGTCAGGGCGTTTAAGCATCTTAGGCCGAATGACTTATGCTTTATTCGATAGCGGGGCATCTCGCTCCTTTATTGCTGAAAAATTCATGGGATGTGTCGGAATGGGCACCGTACAGTTGTCCAGATATTGTCTAGTATCCTCCCCGCTTGAGGAGATAAAAACTACAATGGCTACCAGGGGGTAATTGACTGCCCTATCATTCACTATTTGAGGAAAGACATTTTTATCAAACCTCACAGTGTTGGATATTCAGGACTTTGATATTATCTTGGGAATGGGCTGGTTGGCTAGCAATTACGCCCAACTGGATTGTCGGAGTAAGTTAGTGATATTTCAAGTTCCGGGCGAGGACACTTTTGCTTATCAGGGGGAACATGAAATTAGGAACCAAGGGGCTATGGAATTGTTGTCAGCTATCCAAGCTCGACGACTGATTCACCGAGGACATGAAGCGTACCTAGCATTCCTTATGGGAACACCTGGACAAGTGAAAACTGTGGAAGCCATACCGGTGGTGAATGAATTTCAGGATGTGTTTCCGGAGGAACTACCCCACTTACCACCAGAGAGAGAAGTAGAGTTTGAGATCGATCTCTTTCCAGGGGCAGACCCAATTTCTAAGGCTCCTTGCAGGATGGCACCGAAAGAGTTAGCGGAACTAAAAGTCCAGCTATAGGAGCTAATAGATCGAGGGCAAGTGCGACCTAGTGTGTCCTCGTGGGGCACCCCAATGTTGTTTGTATGGAAGAAAGATGGGACTATGAGACTATGTGTCGACTATCGAGAACTCAACAAGGTCACCGTTCGTAATCGCTATCCTTTGCCAAGGATTGATGACTTGTTTGATCAACTGAATGGGGCATGTGTGTTCTCCAAGATTGATTTGCGATCAGGGTATTACCAGATGAGAGTAAAGGATGCGGATGTGGGGAAGATGGCATTTCGCACTCGCTATGGCCATTATGAGTTTTTAGTTATGCCATTCGGTTTGACCAATGCCCCGACAGTGTTTATGGATCATATGAATCGGGTGTTCCATCTGTACCTGGATAAATTTGTAGTAGTGTTCATAGACGATATCCTGATTTACTCACCTGAAGAAGAGGCGCACGCCAGGCACCTTCGAGCCGTATTCCTACATCTCAGGGAGGAATCTCCTTATGCCAAGTTCTCTAAGTGCGAATTTTGGATTAGGGAAGTTGCATTTCTACAGCACGTGATTTCATCGGCAGGAGTGGCAGTAGATCCGGGCAAGGTGGAGGCCGTTAGAGCGTGGTTGGTGCCTAAGACCGTCAAGGAGGTGCGAAGTTTTCTAGGTTTGGCCGGCTACTACCGAAAGTTTATTGAGGGGTTTGCAACGCTGGCTTGCCCCCTCGCAAGGCTGACTCAGAAGGGGGAAAAATTTCATTGGGATGGAAAGTGTGTCCAAGGGTTCGAAGACTTAAAGGATAAACTGACTACCGCGCCCATTTTGACCTTACCAAGGGAAGGAGTTGACTTCGTGGTATTTTGTGACGCCTCCAAGAATGGGTTAGGATCTGTGCTCATGCAAGAAAACAAGGTGATTACTTACGCGTCACGACAGCTAAAGTCATATGAGGAGAACTATCCGACGCATGACTTGGAGTTAGCAATGGTGTTGTACGCACTTAAGATATGGAGGCACTATTTGTACAAGACACGATGCACGATATACACCGATCATAAGAACATACGTTACATCTTCACTCAGAAGGAATTGAATATGCATCAACGATGATTGATTGAGTTAATAAAGGATTATGAGGTGGATATTAAGTATCATCCCTGGAAGGCGAACCGTGTGGCAGATGCACTTAGCAGGAAGGGGCCAGCTATTTTGTCATCTATGTTGACTCGAGAGTGGGACTAGTTAGATGTGGAGGTTGTGGATTCGATAACAGCATAGATGGCTATGTTATGTGTGGAGCCAAACCATATACATCGAATCCAAGAGGCTCAACAAAAAGACAGGGCAATTCAAGAGGCATTGAAGGCGACCAGAGAAAATGGTTCTGGGCTATAGATTTCTTCCGACGGTCGTTTAATGAAATTCGAAAGGACATGGATTCCCGAGGGCTTAGAATTGAAGAGGGATATTCTGAGCGAAGTTCATAAATCTCGTCTCAGCGTGCATCCGGGTATCACCAAGATGTATCATGATCTTAAGGCTGCGTATTGGTGGCCGAATAACAAGCATGATGTGGGGGAATTTGTAGCGAGATGTATGACTTGTCAAATGGTGAAGTCCGAGCATCATAGACCAGCGGGTACGTTGCAGTCCATGGAGATACCCGAATGCAAGTACGAACATATCATTATGGATTTCGTTACGGGACTACATACGGACCCAAAGAAAAAGTACGACACTATATGGGTAATAGTAGACCGACTTACTAAGTGTGCTCACTTCTTACCATCGCCGTGACCTACACTATGACATAGTTGGCCGAGTTGTATGTGGAGAACATCATTAAAGTACATGGTGTCCCATTGAGCATAGTGTCGGATCGAGATGCATGGTTCATATCAAGGTTTGGGACGAGTTTACAAGAATGCTTGGGTACTGAATTGCGGCTCTGTACAGGATATCATCCTCAGACCGATGGGCAATCTGAGCATACCATACAGACCCTTGAGGATATGTTACAAGCTTGTGTCATGGACTTTAAGGAACCTTGGAGACTCTTGTTACCACTAGTGGAATTTGCTTACAATAATAGTCACCATAGTAGTTTTGGGCATGACACATTATGAGGCTCTTTATGGGCGGAAATGTCGTTCGTCGCTATTTTGGAATGATGTTGGGGAAAACACATCTCGGGCCCCGAGATGATGCAAGAGGCTAAGGAGAAAGTAACGATCATTCGCAGGAATTTGAAGCAAGCACAAGATCGGCAAAAGAGTTGGGCCGATTTGAAGAGACGTCCCCTAACACTCGAAGTGGGCAGCGAGGCATATTTGAAGGTGTTGCCGACGAGAGGCGTGATTTGTTTTGGGATGAGGGGCAAACTAAACCCACGATATATTGGGCCATACGAGGTTTTGGCAAGGGTGGGGAAGGTATCCTACCGACTAGCACTACCACAAAATTTGTCGGGCATACATGATGTGTTCCACGTGTCTCAACTTCGCCGGTATGTGAGCGATCCGAGCCGTGTGATAAATGTAGAACTCTTCCCCGTTGAGATGGATTTAAGTCGAGTGGAGGAACCGATCAAGATTCTTGACTCTAAGGTAGTACAACTACGGAAACGGAGTATCCCTTATGTGACAGTACAGTGGAGCAATTACACCGAGAAGGAGGTCACTTGGGAACTGGTCGAGACGGTGCAAGAGACCCATCCGCACTTATTTCCCCCACCCAAGGAAATGAGTTTTGAGGACGAAACTAAATATTAAGGGGGGAGGGATGTAAGGTACCGAATATTTCATACGAAATTTTAATTTTTTTTTCGAAATTGAATTTAATATGTGAAAACCGATCAGGGCCTAGAAAGCTCTGTTGGGCCGAATTCAGACATTCGACCTAGCAGAGTTAGATTGCTTACAGAGCCAATCGGCCTGTAAGCAATCTAAGGAATCAACCCATATGTTCTACATTTGGGCCAAGCTTCAGCACTGTTTAGGTCAGATAACCCGTTCCTCAGCCTCAGTCTCCACCGTACAGACGGCTCTGAGGGTAATTTGGGGCGTACATGAAGTTGAACGCAGAGTGTTACATCCTATTACATGCCAACCCTAACCCTCTGCCGTCAGGTGTGGAGGTGAGAAGTGGAAGGTCGAATTCCGTTACGGTTGATCGAGAAATTAAAGAAGGAAGGAAAAAAAGGTAGGAGAAGGAACTGGAGCTCTGCTCTTTGTGTTCGAATTCTGGATTTTTGCCCTCTCAAAATATCATTCCGGAAGATTTAATATGAAATCAAATTCCGCATTACATTCTGTTTCTTTTTTTTTCTGAGATGATACTTGTTGTCTTCTTTTGTGAACTTGATAACCTGTATTCATTCGATGTTCGAAAGGGGGAACGATGGGACTCATTCTTGGAATGTTATTCTAGTTTAGTAAATTACCTTTTATGAAACTGAGCTCCGATTATGGTTGCTTATCCGGAAACGATGACCAATGTTCAGTGGATCTTTGGAGTTTTTCATAGTTCCTGTACTGATTCGTTTTCCTATTTCTGACAGTTAGTGGAACAATAGAGGATTGGGGTGTTATATCGTGCAGTCTGATATGTGTTGATTGCGTAATATCATCTGTTTGTTATGTGGTTTCATTTTCCCACTGATATGAGAAGTACTGATTTCATACTCTGGTTGAGTTTGGAGTTACTGAGCATGGAGCTCGTTAAACAGAACGCAGGCCGATCCTGAGGGGATTCGCGAAGGGTGACATCAGGGATTGTCACAGTGTGATTGTTGCAGTTGGATTTGCCACCCGGCAACATGGTTGTGTGCGGTGTGGTTTGGCCGGAGAGGAGGGCTGAGCATTGGACGTCATGGGCATGAAGCTCGTCTACTCTACCGAGGCAGGGTCATTGACCTTCATCCCATCGACGAGGATTGAACGGCAGACCATCTCCGGGTGCTGTCATGGAAGGGACGACGACGATGGAAGTCCAATGGATTGTCTTGTACTAGCATGATGTGTTCGGATTTTGTGTTCTGTTTGGGGAAGAATCCTATGTCTTCGTTCTGTGCTTACGTTGCTTATAACTTCTGCCATAATTTGTAAACGTTTGAGTTGATTGAGCATTTTTAAAGAAAAAGAATAAAGGATAGGTACACATATTTGAAGGTGTGACGTCTTGGCCCAATGAGCCTTAACAGTGAGCAGAGTTAATACCAGATATGCATGACGTGTCTATGAATACGATTGACGGCCGTGGGCCGAAGTCCCTTGCGGGCATTAAAATGGGAACCCTTATGTGGTTTTTAAGTGATTTCTTGGCGTTTCTAGTTAATCCTCGAAATTTCTACCTACTAGGCCAATTGGGCTCACGATTCCTATTGTATGAATCTTATTTGCATATCCAGGAATTCCGGAGAACGAAGGAGGTAACTACTCTTGTGATGGACACCATTGCTGATTTGGGGATACTTTTATGCATTATCGTATATGCTATTTGACGTTGTATCGAATCTTTTAATCTAACGCGTGCATGCTAGTTTCGAAATAACTAGACTTGAATTCTGTGTGGGATGATTTGCTTTAAGTTGCGAAGACTTGTTTGAGATTATTCGGTATTTTTATGCATATGTTGGGCTTGGGTGTGGGCCGAAGGCCCACATTGCCATAGCGGACCCTCTATTTATCGTACCAAGAATTGGGTTTGTTACAACTTCGATGGCGTCGGACTTGGCAAGTCCGGGATATTGCAACGGGACGGTGGCAAACAGAAGCTACGGAAACGGGAAGAAGAATTGAGGAAGAAGAAAGGGCCGACCAGAAGGTAATCAAACATCCCAGACTTGCCAAGTCCGGGAGCGCATTAAATAACGGATTTGGGAAGTCTGAGATTTTTTAATTACCTTCGTTCGTCTTTTTAATTTCGCCCGGTGTTGCGAAGACCGATAATTAATAATTCCGATAATCACAAGTCCGGGCGCATATTCCCGGTTTTGGCAAGTGTGGGCGCTATTCTCAGATTTGCCAAGTCCGGGCAATTGCATTTTTAAAAACACGCGACGACCCTGTGGCAGGAAAAAAAATTATCCGAAAACATGCAGCTTAATTTTTTTGTGTTGCCACACCATCCACGCGGTATTTTGAAAATGTTACTATCCGACCTTCCAAAGTCGTGACTTACTAAATCCCGACTTTGGGAAAACAGAATATCATTAATACACTAATGACGGTAATTAGTTATATCCCTACTGTGCCAAACTCGGGAATATTACCTGGCTTTCCGAAAGCCGTGATCTATGTCCGGACTTGGTAAAGCCGAGATTTATAAAGTCACGGCTTTACCAACGCCGGAACTTTACATACCTGGTTTTGGGAAAGACGATAATTATAAGTGGATTTTGTGGTATATAACCACATCAACAATTTTCATAAGATTATACTAGTTTAGCTTCCAAAATGCGCCCCAAAAATGGTGAGAATGAAAAAGGGGTAGTTGAAGAATGGGAAAGGTTTCATATCAGGGACACCAGCAGATGTACTGAGAATTGTGAAGGCGACGAATACCCGTGTGATGAGTTCCACTCCCCAAGCAACTGAACTGAGTTATACACATGGTTGAATGACTGCTCACATTATTGAGCGTTCGATTCTGAAACTGAAGTTAATCAGGTAACTAATAATGCACCAGAAAATTGTAGATTATGAAAATTTGGTTGTTCCAGATTCTGAAGAGGAGAAAAATATGGTCGTCAAAGATAGTGAAGATAAAGAAATTGACGATGACAAAATATTACTATTTAGAATAGTTTAGTTGCTTTTTTATTTTATGAGTAAAATTATTATATTTCGCATTTGATTTTAAGTTTATTAACACTTATATAAATTAAATCATGTGACAATTACAAAAAAAAATCATTACAGAAATACCAATACAACAAGCATAAATTTTTGGAATAATATTGCAAACTAACTGCACAACCTTCCAGTTAAGAGAGTGTCAACAATTTTTTTCCGTCCATTGTCATTACTTTGTCAAGTTTAGTCCTCCTAAATTGTAATGTAGAGATCAATTCATCTATTTTCTCGTATAATTTATGATGCATATTGTTCGTTGAATTTTATAGATGGGCTCAACTAACATATATTTCATCAAATATATGAGAAAGTAGATGAACGGATCTCTACATCACAATCTAGGAGGGCTAAATTTGACAAAGTTATAACCAGGGAAGAAAAAAAATTTGATGAACACTTTCCTAACTGTAATCAAAACGTGTGGCTAACCGAATGTCAACCATTGTTCTGGATTCCGCTCATAACGAAGGAGCCCATTGTCGCTCTAAGCTCTAGCAAGAGTCCAACATTCATCCATCTGCTAAAGTGCACATCTAGAACTTCAGTAGTCGAGAACGCAGTGTAAATGCCAACATAGGAAGGCTAACTTGACAAAGTTATGGTAATGGATGAAAAAAGTAACCATAACGCGTGGGTGACCTGATGTCACATCTCTACCAGTACAGCCGATGCAACTATAATCTGGGTAACAATTCATAATGGTTCATAATTAATTCTAAACAATTTGTAACACTTGGGAAAAAAAGAGAAAAGTACGGAACAACCTAATTTGTACGGCATGCGGGCCTTCCGGAATAGCGTGTGGCAGCTTCCGGCGCGGGGTTACTTTCAGGAAGTAACCGATAACAAAGAGGATAGGGGGATTATGCATTCTAATGGATGCTCGCACCCTTCCAAAGGCCAGGACTGTAAAGTCGCAGCATTGGGAATGCAGCTGGTGCTGTTGATGTTGTGTAAGTTTATTTCTGTCGAAAAACTTGTATTCGTTGGAGCAGAGACAATAAGACAACCATTTGCTTAATGAATTATACAAGCTATGTGGGAATAGATTGCCCTTTCTCGTACTCATATATATATATAGAGAGAGAGAATTCAACCCTGGAATTAGCTTCCTATTTCTCTATTGCTTGGATCTAACTTCCCATTGGGATAGGAAATTTGAGCTAATGATTTCTTATCTCCTTCCATGCATAATGGAAGTTTTTGTCATTTCAATCTTCCCCTGATACGTATTAATGCCATGCAAGTTCAATGTCTTAGGCATGCACAAGTTCGACAGTAATCGTAAGAGGATGTCAGTTATTTTGGGATGCCCTGATAAAACGGTAAAGGTTTTTGTAAAAGGTGCAGATACATCCATGTTCAGCGTGGCAGACAAATCCTCAAACCTAAACATTGTAAAAGCCACTGAAGGTCATCTGCACTCCTACTCTTCCACGGGGCTTCGAACCCTTGTTATAGGGAAGCGAGACTTGAGTTTGTCAGAGTTTGAAGAGTGGCAGTCAGCTTATGAGTCAGCGAGCATGGCCTTGATAGGCCGAGCAGCCATGCTAAAAAAGTTTCCAACAACATAGAACATCATCTTGCCATATTAGGCGCATTCGAAATCGACGACAAGCTACAGGAAAGTGTGCCAGAGGCCATTGAATCTCTACGAAGAGCTGGTATAAAAGTGTGGGTTCTAACAGGTGACAAACAAGAGACGGCAATTTCCATTGGCTACTCTTCTAAGCTCTTGACAAGTAAGATGTCCCAGATACTGATAAACAACAACTCAAAGGA
>JAOYMZ010016648.1:0-19421 GCA_025802335.1 Pinguicula primuliflora
ATAGTTTAATTATTTTAAATTTATAAATATTGAAAAATTTTAAAAATATAGACCAAAGAAAGAAAAATATAGCTAAAAATGAGTTGAGTGGTGGGGCATGTTTAATTTATTTTTCAATTTTAACATATATTTTTAATTTAATTTTTTTAAATGATTTTGGAGTGGTGGGGCGGGGCGGGTCCGGGTCCAAAATTGATGCAGGCGGGGCGGGTCTATCAAAATTCTTCGATCTGATAATGGGGAAGTTTGTGTATTCGAAAATGAGTGTTTTTTGTACGGAAAATTATATTATCCATCAAACTACCTGTCCTTACACTCCAGAGCAAAATTGGGTGGCTAAGCGGAAAAACCCATTTTCTTTTGGAAATGACCCGACATTAATGCTTGAGTCTGGGGTACCTTCTAAGTTAGGCCCGAAGCTTTAGCAACTGCCACCTACTAGCTAATCGTCTTCGACATGGGTGTTGGGTTTTGAGACTCCCCACCACACCTTATTTAGTCATACTAGGGTTCCTCCTTATTTTACCTCGAGCCCTAAGGTGTTTGGATATTCAATTTTCGTTCACATCCCGCGAACTAATCAGAATAAATTGGAACCCTACTCATTGAAGTGTGTCTTTGTTGGTTATGGGGTGCATCGGAGAGGCTATCGATGTTATGATCCTATCTCGAAGCATCTATTTGTTACGCTTCACCACGAATTTGTAGAGACAGAATTCTATTTCAGTCGGCTTCCCCATTCTAGTGGTCAAGGGGAGATTCATGTTGGCCCACTAGATTGGGTAAGCCTACCCTATATCTATCCTTATCTCCAGAAAGAGCCACCCATGTATCCCAAACCGCCACCCCTGGTCCCAGCCAACATCCCATCTTCACTCTCACCTATAGTGTTACAGTCCGAAGGTCTCGTGGTGCTAACTCCTTCTCCGGATATCTTGATAAGCCCTATGGAACTTGAACCTTTCGAGCATTTGAGTTCTACTAACAGTTCAGGTGGGACTAGTGAGTCTGTGCTGCCAACTCGGATTCTCCCATATCGATCTACGAGAGGAGTAGCTCCTAAACGGTATTCTACTGATCATGAACCTGTGGGGAAAATATGTTCAAGGGGAGACTATCTATGGCTGCAAGGGCTTTTACTATGACCTTGTACACAGAGAAAATTTCAAAGAATGTGGATGAAGCATTAAGTATACCTGAGTGGAGAAGAGCAATGGAGGTTGAGATGGAGGCCTTGGAAAAAAATCATACTTGGGATAAGTGTAGAGTGCCTGGAGGAAAGAGACCTGTGGGGTGTAAGTAGGTGTTTACAATAAAACGAAATGTTGATGGTTCAGTCGAACGTTTTAAAGCAAGACTTGTAGCGAAAGGGTACTCCCAGACCTATGGGGTGGACTATTCTGAGACTTTTTCACCTGTTGCTAAGATTGACACCATTCGTGTCTTGTTTTCTATTGCAGCTAACAGTGATTGGCCTCTTCATCAGTTCGATGTGAAGAATGCTTTTTTACATGGTGATTTGGAGAAGGAGGTATATGTGGAGAGTCCGCCTGATTTTTGACACTAGTTCCAATCAGGAGAGATTTGCAGATTGAGGAAGGCCTTGTATGGTCTGAAAAAGTCACCAAGGGCATGGCTTGGACACTTTACTTTGGCTATGAGATGATATGGTTACCACCAGAGCAATTCCGATCACACCTTATTTCTCAAGCGACGAACAGAAGGTATCACGTGACTTATTATTTATGTGGATGATATGGTGATAACTGGAGATGCATAGAGGAGATTGGTAGGTTGAAAGAGAATTTGTTCAAAGAATTTGAAATGAACGATTTGGGGTAGTTGAAGTATTTTCTTGGAATAGAGGTGTTGAGGTCTCGGTTTGAGATCTATATATCTCAACGCAAGTATATCCTTGATCTATTAGTGGAGACAGGTCTGTTGGAATGTAAGCTAGTGGACTCACCTATGTCACCGAATCATGGTCTGAGAATGGTTGACGGAGCTGAGGTTGCTTATAAAAGGAGGTACCAACATCTTGTGGGAAAATTAATTTATCTATCCCACACCCGTCCAGATATAGCATATGCCGTCGGGGTCGTCAGTCAATTCATGCATGATCCTCAGAAAGAACATTGGGATGCATCTATAAGAGTCATTCTATACTTGAAGGGGACGAGTGAGGTTGGAGTCTTGTTTAAAAGTAATGGACATCTGAATATTGAGGTATACACTGATGCAGATTGAGCAGAAATATCCAGTAGATCGTAAATCTACATCCGGGTATTTCACATTCGTAGGGGGAAATCTGGTAACTTGGAGGAGCAAGAAGCAAAAGGTTGTGGCACTTTCTAGTGTAGAGGCGGAGTTCCAGGGGATAGCTAGAGGTGTAACTGAAGTACTGTGGCTGAGAAAATTGATGGATGAGTTGGAATTTCACTCGAATAAACCATGTCCACTTTATTGTGATAATAAGGCGGCTGTCCATATTTTGAAGAATCTTGTGCAACATGACAGGACAAAGCATAGTGAGATTGACTGACACTTCATAAAAGAGAACTTGAAAGTTGAGTTATCTCTCTTCCATTTGTGCGGTCTGAAGATCAACTGGCAGATGTGCTGACGAAAGCTGTGGCTGGATGTGCGTTCCAAGAAGTGATGAGCAAGTTGGGTGATGATCCTCCCACAACTCAACTTGAAGGGGAGTGTTGGAAAGGATATTCTGATAAGAAAAGGAGAGATTCGTGAATCTCTCAATATCTCCCGGGATTTGATGTACCAAGAGACTTACCATAGTTACTTTATGTCTATATATTGTAACTTGTAAACACAATGAAAAACAAAAAAAAGAGAGGAAAAAGAATATAATAACGAAGGATCAAGAATCCTTTCGTAGAGTAGGGATTCTCCCGAACCATGTAAATCTCGTATTCTTAATTTCTTCATGTTTCAGTTAAAGGGGTGAAGAAAAGTAGACTGGTCTGATATCTGCCATCGAGCATAATATATCAGTTGATCATGCTGTGAGATCAACCGATCTCAGAAAGAAGGTAGAGTCGATTTACATTCTCCAAGAATTACTCAGGACAAAGTTTTTGATAGCTTGTGTTTTGTCCTGCTTTGACTTTGTGGGATTTTTGTGGCAGATTTTTGAAGCTACATCAGTTGGTATCATTTGCTATACCTTCAGTTGAGTAATGCTATATTTACTTACACATTTTGTACTCAATTAAGTATACAAGTTAAAACGACTTCATTTTGACTTATGTGGAGTCAAAGCGACGTTTTAACTTAAATGTATACACATATATATTATATGATATATATATTCTAATATTTGTGCACTTAACTTAAAACGACGTCGTTTTAACTTCTGTATTCAATTGATTATAAAATTTGTGAATATGTTCAGCATTATTCCTTCAGTTAACATGGGAACTGTCGGTGAACGCGGGTTTTAACACTGTTCGCCTGAGAGGAAGATGATCCATTCTCTCTCTCCTTTGGAGAAAAATAAAAACTATGTCCTTTGCAATGTCGAGAGTTACTAATCTCTATCATTAATTTTTTTAATAACATTCGATTTTTGAAAAATTGAGATTAAAAAATTTCGAAGCCCTTCGGGTGCAATTCTCAAATTTTGTAGTGACAAATTCAAAAAAGATTCGCTTAGGTTGTGCAAAAATTGAAAACTAATTTATTGGGATTGAGGAAACATACAGTGATGAGAACACTGCAAATCATGCAGTGACTGCATGGCAATGCGAAATTGGTGCGATAGATAAGTGGTGTTCGACAAGTCTGTACAGGCCCAGTGCTCAATCCCGTTGTCACATGTAGTCACCGCACAATTTGCACGGTAAATGTATGCATGCTCCCTTGTTCCTTTATTGGACTATCTAATATGAGCATCGCTATTCGTACAGATAAACTGACCGAATTTTAAATTTTAAATCGAATGGGGCCGTAATGACAAAATTGTCACCCACTTAGTACAGCAACGTATTTCGAGGCTGGGATAATTTATTAATTTTGGCCCCAAATCGATTTAAAATTCGTCGGCTGTTTGTACTAATAGAATTTTCCATCTAATATTGGGCAGACCCAACTCAACATTATATCAGAACCCCGAATCCGGTCACTAATCTGCCGGAGCCTTCCCAAAAGCGCCGCCAGAGCCGTCCCTGTTACCGCCGGGTCGCACAAAATCAGATTCTCGTTTCCATTACTTTCACTTTAGAACCTGTAAAAGCCATCAATTTCGTGAAAGAGGCAGATGTGGTATAAATCAGCATCTTTCATCCTCGATAACCAGCATATACAGCAGCAAAACGACACCGTCACAAACTCCGACGGTCTTCCTCTCTCCCAGGCGTCTACCATCATGACAGACCACAATCCCACGTCTCACATTTCTATGTACTATCAAACCAGGGCGGCGCATCATGGCGCCGTCACGAGTGACTGGTTGGCCCAGGCGCAGGCCGCCGTCGGCGGAAATGGTGAAGGTTCTATCTCGGGTAGTTTTATATCTTCTGGCGAGGAGGAGAACAAGGGGTTCAGTGTGGTGGACGAGTTCAATAATTGGAGGAAACAACCGGAACTGGCGGAGGCAGTGGCCGCGATTAGGGCTTTGGCTTCGGTCATTCGGTCGAGTCAAGCGACAACCATGATGGAACTCGAAATTGAGCTTAAAAAATCTTCGGATTCGTTAAAAGTACGTGGTTTTCCGATTCCTAATTTCCTGGTAATCGTAGCGACGTGACGTTTGAAATCAAGACTAAATTTGTTTGGTTTTTAAATTTAGACCGTAATCTCCGTTTTTTCTCATAGGCCATACTCTAGTTTCTTATTATCCATTTGAAATTTCAGATTGCAACCTTAGGTTGTGATATTTGTGACAACTTAGGATTGAATGAAATTCCAAGCATGCGTGTGCCACATTTCTAAACTGGATACATGCATGAGAAGAATATGCAAATGGTAAGATTGTAGTGAAATGGAGGTGAAAAATTTGGAGTACTTGACTATTTTTTTGCAATGTGTGCAGTCATGGGATACTACCTCCATATCTTTGGCTGCTGCATGTGAACTGTTTATGCGCTATATGACAAGAACGTCTGCTTTAGAATATGAAGACTTCAAATCAGCAAAATCTCGGCTTCTTGAGCGTGCTGAGAAGTTTGGGGAAATATCATACAAGGTTTGGTATAGGATAACTGGATAGCAATGGTATTGGATTATTTTCTTTCTTATTGTGGATAGTCAATTTACTCGAAAGTTTTCTGTGTATTTTTCTTATGCCAGGCTCGGAGAATAATTGCTATGCTTAGTCAGGATTTTATTTTTGATGGTTGTACCATTTTGGTGCATGGTTTCTCCCGAGTTGTCCTGGAAGTTTTGAAAACAGCGGCTCAAAATAAAAAGCTCTTTCGAGTTCTCTGTACAGGTATCACTTATTAAGCCTCGGGTTCTCTTTGCCTTTAGTTATAGCACTTGCATATGCAACACTTGACTCAAAATAACCTGAAGATACAAACAATTTTCCATCATAGTATGCCATGCCTTCTTAAGTTTTATATATTTTCATTTTTGATTTTGTATGAAAAATCAATTCCAGAGAATCTGTGGAATTCCGTGGTATCCATCCACTTTTGATTCCTGAAGGAATCTGTAAACATTATTTGAGTGGCACTCTTCTTGAGTAATTACAGTAAATGCATGGTTCCTGGGCAGATTGACAAATGCATTAAGGATGAAACTTCAACTGTGTTTTACTTTCCATTGTTCTCGATAAAGAAAAGGTTGCCATGGTCTTATTCAAGTTTAATTAATCTGTATATATAGTGTTTAATATCGTTCCGTGGAATTCAGAGGGGAGACCGGACAGGACTGGCCTACGTTTGTCCAGTGAGCTCGCTAAGCTGAATGTCCCTGTTAAGCTCCTGATAGACTCTGCTGTGGCATATACCATGGATGAAGTGGACATGGTGTTTGTTGGTGCAGATGGGGTTGTTGAAAGTGGCGGCATAATAAACATGATGGGAACTTACCAAATTGCATTGGTTGCTAAAAGCATGAACAAACCAGTTTATGTTGCTGCCGAAAGCTATAAGGTAATATTAACTGTTCCGTGTCCAATGAAAACCTAGTGCACGTGAAGCAAAGAGTTATATTATGTATCCTAAGTCACTTATATGATGTTGATCTGACGGTCACAATTATAACTCGGGACGGATCTGGACTCGAACATTTTTCTATAATGTAGTGTCACTTGGTTGTGATCCATAACAAGTTTTCAACTATGTTTTTTTTCTCTTGCAGTTTGCTCGTCTCTATCCACTGGATCAGAAAGACATGGTTCCTGCCCTGCACCCAATTGACTTTGGGGTACCAATTCCTTCTAAAATTGAGGTCGAAACATCTGCCCGGGACTATACACCGCCGCTGTATCTTACATTGCTTTTCACGGATCTTGGAGTTCTAACTCCATCTGTGGTGAGTGACGAGCTCATCCAGCTTTACCTATAGCAAGGGTATGTGCAGGAGATCACATGGTATAGACTATTGGCGTTGCAAGCATCCCGAGTCAGCCTGAAAATACTTGAGCAGATGACATTTCTGAAGCGCAAAGCCATTAGTTCGTATGCTACATATCTTGTTAAACCATTCATTATGAAATGACCCTCTTTGTCAATTTGTTGCTCATCATATCCATTGTACACTTCTTTTGAAAGCCGGGAGCTATGGATTTCATTTTGAACTTGATCCGAGTAGTGGGAACTGGACAATAGAACTCAGCCAAATGTGCTCCGCCCAATCTCTTCATAATATTCGTACGGGAGAGTGAAATGAAATCATAATCCCGACTCTCACTTCTGCTCTTTGTTTGAGAAGTTGGTCATCTAGTTCATTTAGGCGTTGAGCATTCGTCTTTCGCTTTTTTCGAATGTCGCCTAAGCAATCGTCAAGGCTGCCTAGAGATCGTTCAATGCTTTCTTGAAAACTGGTTCTACTTAATTTATGTGTTTAGGTATCATGTAAAATGCATGCGCAAGATTAGTCTTTTTTTTGTTTGTTTACATATGAGGCTAAAGAGCCAAAAACAAAAGCAAAGGCAAGCATCAAAAACCTCTTTCGATCAAAAACGAAGAAGTTGCCAATCTTTGAGTTAGAATTGTTGAAAAGACCAATGTCCTGAGCACTCCCCCTGGGAACGGTTGGGTGGATGGGCTAAGCAATGGGTCTGAGGGATCACGAGCCAAACCATGCTTAGCAAGTGCGCTTGCCTCATAGTTCCGATCCCGAGAGATATGCTGAATGTAGAAGACACTGCAAGAGTCCATACACTGCCGGATGCGCTGGATGAGTTCAGAGTTGTTGAGCTCGCACCGTCTGCCCATGACAAGTTCGACTGCCATCCTGGAGTCAGGCAGTACCGCCACATCATGGAGAGTGAGATCACGTAGCAAGGCGAGCCCATAGAATATAGCCCATAGCTCGGCAGTTAAAACCGAACATACACCAATCTTTCTCAAAAAGAAGGAGACACGATCACCCCCGAACTTCGTAAATTACCACCGCAAGCTACTAGACCTGATGAGTGGCACACGGCCGCGTCCACCTCTAGACAGAAGGTGTCCAACACAGGGTCGGCGCTGTTGAGCGAAGCCAGGGATACCAGGGACACCGAACCAGGGGACTTAGAGAGCAACAACAACCTCCTCCCTTCAATGAAACATGCTTTGATAGCGGCAGCAAGGCTATGATCCGAAACAACCTTTCGTT
This sequence comes from Pinguicula primuliflora, assembly GCA_025802335.1. Taxonomy (NCBI): domain Eukaryota; kingdom Viridiplantae; phylum Streptophyta; class Magnoliopsida; order Lamiales; family Lentibulariaceae; genus Pinguicula; species Pinguicula primuliflora. The sequence goes on from JAOYMZ010016648.1 coordinate 7,789, forward strand.
CAAAGACCTCCTCATTTCAGGCCAACCAAATCCTCCAGCAGGACATGGCAAAAAGTTCCGGCCATGAGCTCACCGAACCACTGATGTTGCAATCGACCCAGGTCGCCAAAGAATCCTCAAGAAAGAAGGACTCGGGTAGCGTCGTGTGTATGATAAACCATATACGTCTACTTCGGGGACAATCCCGTAGCATGTGCATAATGGTTTCGACATTGGCGCACCTAGGGCAGGCCGGATAGTCCAACAGCTGCTGACGAAAATGCTCCCAATTTGACCAAATGGCTCCGTTAAGGGCCCTCCATAAGATTAGTCTTTCTTTGCTTTTGGGCGTGTGTCCAATTTACAAATGAAAATTCCGAGTCTTCCCTTACTAATTTAATGATTTATGTTTTGGTTATTATTACACGATAACATGTTTGAAGAAAGAATTCCAGGAACCGTCGTCAAGGAGATGTTTCGTTAAAGAGGAGTTAACCTAGTGGTTATAAGAGTGACAATTATACTTACAGGTCACAGACTTAAATCTAATAGAAACATTATCTATCAAAAAAAATTAAACAAACGACTCCGTGTTACTTCTCCATTCTTATCAAAAAAAAACTTCTCCATTGGCTGCAAGAGGCTAATGGCTCTTGCAGCAAAAAAAAATTGTTAAAAATTATTTTAAAAAAAATATAGCCTCTTGAAGTAAAAAAAAATTATCAAAAAACATTAAAAAAAATGATGATATGGCAGTGCACGACCAACACCGCCATGCGAATTTTTTCACCCCCCGGGGCAAGAATTTCACCACAAAGTGTACTTTATCAAAATGTTTTTTCTGCAAATGCAACTCCCATCAATATGAACAAGGAAAGCCCCGGGCGCCAAAGGCAGGAGTCCATTCAAGTTTAATGTTGTTACTATTGAATAAATCACAAAATCGAACTTCACCATCCTTGGGAAAACTCAAACATGGATTCTTAAGTTACAAGTTTGACAATTTTTTTTGACTTGGATAATGTGGAAATTGCAAATGGTTCCTTTCCTTGCATTAAAGCTGACACCACATTATAGCAATAATGTAGTACAGATTTTCAAGTAATCCTTTTAATATCAGCAACAAAATTTACTTGATGACTTCGTTATTCTTAAAGAATCGTTTTTGTTTGGATGGTTTCGATCCACCGGTGGATAGAGATGGTCCATCACTCGTTCCGAAGATTAATTTGATGCAGATTCTTGAAACGCGCGATTTTTTTCTCTTTTATTTTTTTCTTGGTTTGGATTTTTATTGGGTCGGGACGGAATTTAAAAGGAGTGGGTGGCATTAGGGTTTCTTTCTCATACCTCTTTGAATATTTTGTTATGTTGTGAAGCTGCGATCTTTGTTGATTCAATCCTCTGGGTTTCCAGGATTCGTTAATCAACTATCTTCAGGTTAGTTTTCTGGATTCCTGTCTACATCTCAATCATTTTTTATTCACTGTTGATTCTGGGTGAAGTGGGGTTTTCTGGACGTGGTGTTCCTATTTTTGTGATTGGAGTTCTTCTTGATATGGTGGGTCGTTTATGACAATTTTGATTGCTCACTGTTCATGAATTTTGGAGTTATTTCGTGTTGGCTTGTAATTCACTAATTCGGCAGATCAGACTTTGAATTTCTGGGTTTCTTGGAGTTTGGCACAGAAGGTTGAATGTGCTATGTCACTGGAAGTGAAATTTCCTCCATCCTACTGGTGGGATGATGACTGGGTACATTACAAGTGAAGAATTGAATTTGTGAGGTTCTCATAAAATCCTCGGCGAAGAAAAGGGTGCACAGCCTTGGATATGTTACACTCTCAAGGAGCCTTGAAAAATACATGCAATCTCCTTACTGTCTTATGTACGGCAAAATCTGAAAATAAGCAGAAGCAAGATGATTTAGAGAGAAAAAGCTTCCCATGTCCAGAAATTATTTCTTCAGGGCGTTTAGAGGTGCGGAGTTTGTTTGTTCATCTAAGCTGAAAGATTCCTTCCAACCTCTCCTCATTCCCTAGTGAAGAATTTATTGTGTTTGTTTTGCCGTATTTAATTGTTTATTCTATTACTATGCGATTTACAGGTCCAAACACTGAAAAATCCAACTGCAGATGAATTTAAAAAATCCTTGGATTCATGGCAGCCAAATCTTGTCGTCTTTCAAGACGAAAGGCCAGGAAATGATGAACTGGGATCTGCTGTTTGTGAAAGGCTGGATATATCCTCTCCCGAAGCCATATCTGAACTTTTCAATGGCAGAATTCCAACTGCAGTATGATAGATTATACGCCAACATACTAAAATTACTTTCTTGCGTACTATTTTCTGAAGTTATTACCATGCTTTGTCGTTTGGTGTTTCAAGGAACTGTTTGTATGATGTAGTCTAAGTCACCTCACGTTATAGCATATTATGAAGTGGTGGGTGGTTTTGCTTATTTTTTATGCTTTCTACCTTGGGTGCTAGGTAGTGTCCTTGTGTTTATTACTATCTTATTGGAATACGAACTCTTTGTGAAGGTCTATTTGGAGGTTTCCAATGGTGAAATGTTAGCCCAGTCTCTTCACTCTAAGGTACGGTATGAGGAAGAATTCATGCACCATAACTTTCGGAAATTAAACTGCATGGTTGTTGCTTTCTTGGGTATGTTAAGGGTGATCTTATGTCTTGCACCATGGTCGTTTCTGTAGGGAATTCCATATGTGATATATTGGAAGAATTCATTACCTTACTATGCAGCAAGCCTGTTTCGGCACGCTCTCTTCCTCGTAGTGCAAAGGTAATGTTTTGCTATCTGGCATTGAAATAACTTAATCGTTTTCAATTTAACTCTTTGTAACTTTCAAGTTTTAAAGTTTGGATCGTTACATGTTCGACAATATGTATTGCTGTCTTTCTCTGCCCCACTTGAACTATTGAAACACTATATCAATCTCATAAATAATTTATATTTAAATCACTTGTTTATCTGTTTCCTGGTTGCAGCTCGTCTTGCCATATTTGGAATGCCTTTCAACTTGCAGAAGCCTCCTTAAGGCTTCACTGTGTCCGAAATAATGCTGTCCATCCTGACTGCAAGAATGTTGATGATGAGTTGAGCCCTAAACTTATTGGGGAGCCTCCAAAAATCAGTTGCGAATTTCCTGAGACAGAGGGCCCTGTGGGTGATGAAGAAAACTCTTCTGAATCTGGCCCTGCGATAAAGATATATGATGATGATGTGAACATGAGGTTTCTTTTTTGTGGAGTCTCAAGTTCCTTGGTAATGGAAGGGATTAATTTAAATATATCCACCCCAAGTCTTTTCAGTTATGTGGTTTTGTCTGACAGGATTAGCTTCTTCTTGTATTTCCAGGATTCTTCCTTATGGAGATCTTTAGAGGATGGCCTGAATTCCCTCCTCAGTATTGAGGTAAGTCGCGCACTATTGAGGAAAAGACACTGTAATCTGATTCTGGAATTGTTCTTATTCCAGATATCTTAGTTCTCATTTTTTCTCTATTTTTTGTGCGATTCAGATGAGGGGTTGCAAACTTCATAACCGAGCCAGGTACGGATACATGGACTTTCTTCTATGCGGAAGTTTGTTCAACTTCTTTCATTTACTTGTAACTTCTAACTGAATTTCCTGTGGTTCAGTGCTCTTCCGCCACCCCTTCAGGCTGGCACGTTTTCGCGTGGTGTCGTAACAATGAGATGCGATATGACGACCAGTAGCTCGGCCCACATTTCTCTTCTGGTTTCGGGGAGCGCCGAGACGTGTTTTGATGATCAGGTATTTTTTTTTCTGGGCTGATGATCAGGTATTGAAGAAATTATTTGTTTCAGAAGTTACTTAATGACTCCAAGTTTATTCTCTTCCTGGGACCTCGTAAATAACTCTCTTGCTCAACCTTTCTGTATAGTTACTGGAAAATCATATCAAGAGCGAGATTGTTGATAATGCTCAACTAGTTCATGCATTACCGAACTCTGATGATTACAAACTTCATGTCTCTGCACCACGGAGATCAATCTCTGTAGCTTGTGGAGCAGCAGTTTTTGAAGTTTGCTTGAAGGTTCCAACATGGGCTTCGCAGGTATTAATATTTTCCTTCGATGTGTTCTTTATCAGAGTCTCATTAGCTTGTTCGTTATATCTATTCTTTTATAGGCATCCCCTATGATGCTCTGTTTTTCTCAACATTTGAGTGTTAACTATCCTATATTGAAGGTCATGGTTTCATTTTCAGATCTTAAGGCAACTAGCATCTGATGTTTCGTATCGTACTTTTGCTGCACTCGGCATAGCCAGCATTCAGGGTTTGGCTGTGTCTTCATTTGAAAAAGAAGATGCAGAAATGCTCCTATTTTTCTATCCAACACCGGAGAAGAGCGTTGCTCATAATAATTCGAAAATCACCATGCCGCCTCCATGGCTAAGAGCTCCTCCTCCCAATAGAAAGGAGCCCTTAGTTTCTTCACAAACAAGCTCCTCCTCTGTAAATGGTCTGGTCAAGAACGAAGATAGATCATGGAAGGGGATTAGCACACCAGTCGCAGCTGCTAGACAGAAGGTCCGAATAGCTGCGTTAAGGCCCATTCCTCATGTGCGTCACCGAAAAATGCTTCCCTTTACTGCAACTGTTGAAGCAGATTTGCGTGATGGGATTCAAGCAAAGGCTACCCTCCCTGTTGTTCCTCCCAAAAACAGTGCTGTGGCCGCAACTCCTGCTGCCCACCGGAAATTCGCTGCCAGCTCTTATCAAGCTAAGCAGGCCGTATCTTTAAATCCTCTTCCGCTTAAGAAACATGGTTGTGAGAGAAGTCCACTTCACGTGTGCTCTGAGGTACCTTTTTTTTTTCCTTATCATAAATTCATTTTTATCTGGATATCGTACACTCACGCGGCTCTCTCGCAGCCCCCATGCTTACCATTTTTCCTTCCTGTTTGTTGTGCATAGGAGGAATTTCTGAAGGATGTAATGCAATTTCTCATCCTTCGGGGGCATAACCGGCTTGTTCCTCAAGGCGGTCTGGCTGAGTTCCCGGATGCCATACTCAATGCAAAGCGTCTTGATCTCTTTAACTTGTACCGGGAGGTGAGAGTCGGTTGACATTGTACATTGCAAGGTTATAACTAGCTCTTGCTAGCACAGAATCTGATGCTCATCGGTTGCATCTCTGATCAGGTGGTTACACGAGGGGGGTTTCATGTTGGCAATGGCATTAACTGGAAAGGACAAGTCTTTTCGAAGATGCACAATCATACAGTGACCAACAGAATGACTGTAATCCCTAAAACTTGAACTTACTGTGTATCAGTGTTCTATATTGTTGCTTGGGTGTCGCCTATAATACGGGTGGTCACCCTCCACCCTGCTCATCAAATGTCGTAGGCAGGGCACTTAGGTGGCCTAGACTCTGGGTGGCCCTTTAGAACACTGCTGCGTATGATTCTCTTTTTGACATGCTTGTGGTTATTGCAGGGCGTTGGAAATACCCTGAAACGACACTACGAAACTTACCTTCTGGAATACGAACTGGCTCATGACGATGTAGATGGAGAATGCTGTTTATTGTGTCACAGGTTATGCATACACCCATTGACACCCCACTCTTTGTTTTCTCCCTTGTGCCATGAGTTTGGTTAACTCATTCGTGAAGTTCCTTTCAACATTTCTCAGTAGCGCGCCTGGAGATTGGGTCAACTGTGGCTTATGTGGGGAGTGGGCTCATTTCGGGTGCGACCGGCGGCCCGGTTTAGGCGCATTCAAAGTAAACTCTTTCTCTTCTCTTCTCGTTCTTTGATATTTCAGCAGCACATGATGATGATGATGCAAGCTGGTGCTTTGTTCTTCCTTGTTGCTGCAGGACTATGCCAAGACGGACGGCTTGGAGTACATTTGCCCTCAATGCAGCATTTCAACTTGCAAGAAGAAAATGCAGAAAACGGGCAATGGGTATTCATAAGCAGTCACAACCAGATAGACGATTCATTGGAGATGAGAATAGAATCCCCAAACTCCCATCCCCACAGCAGAGTAAGTTACTTTACTGTCCACTGTATGTGTGTACAATGCAATAGGTAGGGGTCCTGTTGAGGGGGGCAAGGATAAGACTATTCGATACTAGTGTGTGGGGTGGGGTGGGGTGGGATGAGATCTCCAAATAGTTAGGTAGATGAGACAAAATGGAAATGCTATGGAGAGAACAGAGAAGGGAAAGTTCAGGGTTGGTTGGTGTAAGTGGGGGGTATGACAAAAATCAGTTAGGGTATGGGTATCTGCTTTTGTCACTGTATCAGTTAGGGTATGGGGATGATTTTGATGGCAAAAATCAGTTCATGTAATTGATATGTAATGATTGATCAGCCCCCTTCTTATCGGGGGCATTTTGTCAGAAACAAAAGGCTTCTATATTAATCTGGATCTTTTTATACGTTCAGGTTAATCTGTCTCAAAAATTATGTTTTGGGAAAAAAACTTAACAGTCAGCAATTTTTCCAAATTTCATTTCCGATCTGTATGAATGTTAACTACCAATAAACAAAAAGAGTTACGTGAATAATTTGGCTCTAAACAAACATAATTTTTCATTTCAAAAGTCTCAGCAACATTGTGGCAACATATCAGCACCACATCAAAAATCCGGGTTTACGGGCAAAGTGAGAAAAGAATTATATAGTGTGCAGTTCCTTGGTACTGCGGAATTGGTGTGGCAGATGGGTCGTTGTTTAACACTTTTGCACGGGCCCGCTGACCGGCCAATCCTGCAGTGCTACGAGGGCACTGCACACTATACAATTCTTTTCTCACTGTAAACTCCTCAAATCCCAAAAATCCTTGCAACACATCAAGGCAACAACTGTGGAGCACCAACCAACAAAAACAGTGATGCATATAAAGAATTGCAACAACACATCAAAAATCCCTACAACACATCAATGCACCAACACATTTCATAATCGCATGTTACACGGAAGAGAAACGCATCATTATTAAAGCTGGAGCAGTAAACGACAATCCCTCCCTCTCCTGGACACCAAAAACCCATGACGTTCTGGAGCCACGTAATTACATGTCCATTGTCCCCTTCTGCTTTTTCATATTGTTACTAGAATATTGCCTGTTACTGAAGTCACTAGTCTATAACCATTTGAGACCCGAGCTCAACTCAAAGACCCTCAGAATTCTTTTGTACGTAACCAAGTCTGCCATAGAACCATTTGTAAAGAGTAGAGTGTCATCCGCAAATTGCTGATGAGTGACTGACAACCCATTATCAAATCTGTAGCCCTCCAACTTTCCTTTATCAACAGCCTGCTCTATTAAGAGGTTTAAACCTTCCACAGCTATTGCAAAAAGTAGTGAAGATAGTGAATCCCCTTGTCTCAAGCCTCTTTTCATATGAAACTCCCCACAAGAACTTCCATTAATAGTTATAGACATACAGGCTGTTTGGACACACTCCTTGATCCACAATATCCCGTTTTGATTAAATTCCATACTTTGCATCATATTCCATAAGAATTCCCAGTTCAAGCTATCAAATGTCTTTTGGAAATCCAATTTGATTAAGACACATCTTTTTTTCCTTAACTTAGCCTCATGAATCACAGCCACACAACACTGTCCAGTATAGATCTTCCAGAGATCAATCCTGTTTGGTTTCTTGATATAAGTGTAGGCAATACTTGGGCCAATCTTTGTGCTAGCAGCTTAGAAAGAATCTTTTACACACAACCAACCATAGATATAGGTCTGTAGTCAGTAATATTCTGAGGGTTATCTTTCTTTGTAGCCAGTGATACTAATGTCCCATTTAGTCCCTTCACCAATCTTCCTTCCCTCCAAAAATCTAGAAAGAAGCTCATAAACTCATCTTTTAGGACTGTCCAGAATCTTTTCAAAAATCTGAAGTTAAAACCATCTGGGCTCGGGCTCTTTTCGCTGCCACAACTAGTTATCACTTTCCAGACTTCATCCTCAGTGATTGCATCAATTAGCATTGCATTTTCAGCTTCAGAAACCTTTTTGCTTACCTCCCATAAGATTTTCGGCCTCCGCCCATTTTGCTCCTTATAATGCTTCTGAAATTCTTCATGGACGTGTTGTTTTACAACCATAACTTCAGATCTCCATGTGCCATCTAATATCATTCATTTTACAGTATCTCTAGCTCTGCTTTTTTGCAATGAGGTGTGGAAAAATCTTGCATTGGCATCCCCAAACTTTAGCCATTTGGATCTGGACTTCTGATATATCTACCATCCTTTCATCAAAGATAATTTTAGCATTTCTATTCTGGCTTCTTTTCTCTCCTATTTCTCAGCTTCTATCAAATTGATATCTTCCCTTTTCAAGTCCAAAGACTTCATTTTATCTTCCACTAGCTTTAATTTCTCATTCAGATCTCCGAATGTCTCTTTATTCCAGACTTTCAGCCTTTGTCTCAGTTGTTTCAGCTTTTCAAATAATATAAATATTAGAGTTCCTTGTACCTCAATTTCCGCCCATGATTTAGTCAAAATTTCTGCAAATCTTGGATGCTCCAACCAAGAGTCTAGTGTTTTGAAAGGTTTTGGCCCCCAGTCCAGATTTTCATTTATTAATATGATAGGGCAGTGGTCAGGGTAGCGTTTGTCCAGCGGCATTTGCTATATATCCGGCCATAGTTGGAGCCAATTTGCTGAGATTAAAAATCTATCCAGTCTACTGCAACTGTTTCCACCCGGTTGATACCAAGTGAATTTTCTCATTTGTAGTGGTAGGTCTATTAGATCTGATTATGTGATAAACCTGTTGAAATCAGAAATCTGTCTAGCTTGTGATGAGGAGAGACCTCTTCTTTCATTTCTGTCTCTCACTGCATTAAAGTCACCTCAAATGCACCATAAACACTCCTAATCAGAATGTATGCCCTGTAATATACTTGTCCAGACTTGTTTCTTTGGAGGGACAGCAAATGGGCCATATACATTGATAATTTTTAGCTACTGACCTTGTGCTATTGATGTGCAGGATATACTAAGAAACCCTGTTGAATCCCAGCGTGAAAGGAGTGCTACAGAATCCAATCTCCAGGTAGAACAAGCCTCCTGATAAACCAGTTGATGGTTGATATATGAAATCAACATTATCCCTCCCCCATAGTTTTCGAACAAATGCAATATCCATTACTTCCTTCTTTGTCTCTTGAATCAGAATTATTTGTATATCATATCTCTGGACTGCTTCTCTTATCTCAAGGACTTTATTCGGGCTACCTAAGCCTCTTGAGTTGAAAGATAACAGACGCATTAGAGTAGATTAACTCCTCAGTGTTCTCCTTTTTCATTTGCAGCTACAAAGCATATGCTTATGCATCTCTCCTTTCCATGTCCATAAATTCAGGAATATTGAGTCATTAACTTGGAGACCAAGTGCAGAACCAAGTTGAATTGTCTTCGCAGCTTCATCAAACAGTTCTTGCGGAGTGGGAGTGGAGCAAGTCTCCAAGTTTCTTGAAGGGGTCTGATCAAGATCAATCAGGGATGGAACGGATGCAGTACTCGTTCCTGCTGCTAAACACAAGGTGCTTTTGGGCTCTCTTCTTTTCTGCTTTCTTTCATATTTGATGCTGCTTATTCTCAGTTGTCTTTTTTCTCAAGCCCCAATCTGCCATAGAATTCTCGATAATGGGCCTATCGGAATTATTACCTTTCTTTTTACTTCTCGGCCCAAAACTGCAACTCCCAGTTTTATTAATTCCTTATCCATATCATGCAGGTCTTTAGGTGGCGTTGATTGAGGAGTGGATGCACCATCTTCCATTAAAATTGGAACGTCCATTAGCAGAGTAGCAAATAATGCTATCAATTATGAATGCATATTTGTAACTGAATCATGCAGTTTATTTCCTTTCCCACTAGACTCCGGATTTGTAGGGATTTGGTTGACGGTTTCAAAATTTCCATTTGAATTTAATTTGTCTCTTGCTGAAATTGCGACGTACTATTCGGGAACACAAGATCCCAATCTGTTCCACAATTAGCACAGGGCTCCAGCGTTACCGAAGTTTTTGATTTTTTCGGTGATCCGTGATTTTTGAAGCCTTCTTCCACCAACTCAATCTCATGCTTTTGCCTATCAATTTGTACTTCCAGATGCGCACTTAAGCTTCTTCGAAGCTTTGTTGCAATTTGGAGACGACAATATTGTAGCTGCAGATGGTTTGTTGTTGCCTCATCAATCGTCTGCAATTTACCAAATTTTTTTAGAATCCAATTCCAGCAGCGAATGTTCCAACATTGTAGGGGGAGAAGCCATGTTCTTCTCTCAGTTATATCGCTTCCTGTTTCCCACCGACACACCCAGTTGAATAAGTTGAACTGCTGTTGAAAGGCTAACAGCTTTTTCCGTTCCTCATCATTCGGGTCTTCTATCAAAGCTTTGGTGGCATCAATCATAGTAATGCGAGGATTTTGGAATCCTTGCTGTTACATGAGTGAAGATGCTTTTATCACTTCTTCTTCTCCTACACTTTTTATTTCCGCAATCATCGATTTGTTCAGCCACGCATAATCCTCCATTCTTATCACAAAATTCCCATATTCCTCCATTATCGGCAGGGGGAAGCACTTGACCCACCACCAGCGGTGGAAGCTCTTGAATATTAGCTTGTGCCTTTGTTATGTCATCCCTACCAGTTTTGCCTGTCTGGATGATTGGCGTTGTCTTTAGTCTCTACTATTCAACCACTCTCGTTGGTTTACTCCGTGGACATATGTATCTGTCAGCAATGTAACAGTGCTCCAATTCCCTGTTTCGATCTCGATTATACCGTGCAACATTAACCTCCAGTTTGTAATTCCGAAGACGTATCCGTCGATGCATTTTGCCAGCATCTCCGGATCACGTATCCCTTCACATCGCACAAATCCAAATCTCTTACCATTGCACCCTACTCTCGGGGATACATAGACATCACAAACCCAACCATACTCTGAGAAGACTTTATCCATCCTTACCGAGACCCATCCAGAAGGGAAGTTGGAGAAGAACAGGGTAGTGAGGCTAGATTGATATCGATTTGTTGCTGCTGGCCGTCATTTCCTTCGAGATACTTCCGTCCATGTTCCATCTTCGTGATCTTCTGGAGGAGCAGGTTTGGTATGGTTTACCACGGCCTCCATGTCTTTTTCCTCCACTGTATAGCGCCTCGGCGTTTGTCTCTCTGTCGCGTTATCCTTTTCTCTCTGTCGCCCTCCTTTTCTCTCCATATTTCCTCTTTGTAATTGATATGTTCAATGATAATGTGCCAAAGTTATAATTAACTGTCTAATGGCAAAAAAAAATTGTTTAATGGCTGCATAGGAAACTGAGTTAAATGAGTATGATTTGTGTTTTTTTATTTATAAATTTGTTCAGTGTGCATTAAGCATTGATTGATTCTTAAATAGTGTCAGCAAATGAGCATCGATTTTCAGGTCCAAAATCTTGTATCCAGGTTAATAATGTTAGGTTCAGAATTCTAATCATGACCATTCAAGTTCTATAAATCAACGGACAAGATTACAATTCTGGACCTAACTGTTGGGATGAATAATCAAAGATCGTATGAAGCGATAAGAAAATAACACACAAGATTTAACGTGGTTCGGCCAGAAC
>JAOYMZ010016659.1:0-19419 GCA_025802335.1 Pinguicula primuliflora
TATGTTAAATAACTAATCTTTTATTTTTGTAGGGATAAATTAGGGACAAAGTGTTGGGACATGTAGCATTATTCTTTCAATAAGGGCTTACCGAAAATAAAGTATGTAAGCAAATCAAACTTCGAAAGAAGCATGGAAAAATGTTCAAAGTCTCAAATGTTATTTGCCAATTGTTAGAAAATACACCCGGTCCTAATTCGGACTCGGACTTCATGTGAGCAGGTACGCGTGTGGGCTAATATAATTAGGAAAGTGAGTTACCCTCATTAAAATCATAAGTTTATGGTGATTAATTATAGTCCATAATCCTATTTATATTAGTATATTGTGATTTCTCTAACTGATGTAGTACAAATTCCCAACACTCCTCTTCAAGTCCAACTAGGTAAACTCTGTTGGACTTGAACAATGACACGGATAATACACAATTGGGTCAATTCCCATAATAGGATCAATACTCGGAATTTTTCCGGTTAACTCCCCATGGGCCCACCTATGGGGCCAATACTCAAAACTTCCATGGAAACAGTCTCGGACCTCAGACCGCCCGCTCCGATATCATATTAGAAAATAAACTCGGTCGGGTTTAAGTCTATTTTCTAAAATGGTATCGGAGCGGGTGGCCAGAGGAACGAAAGATTAATACATGGAAAATACCCTGCAACTACAGCAATGCAATGATCCGTATTCCTATAACAAGTTAACAACATAATGCTTCCAATTGCAGTAGACCAAAATCTTGATTTCCACAATAAAAATCGACTTCTGATGTTCCCGATGAAATGAACAGGAGTCGGTTGTACAAAACGACGTCGTACCCCCGCCGCGGTGAGCGATAGCAAACAGAAATGGCCAAGTGTCCTGAAATTAGTTGGTATCGGAGCCCAGTTTAAGGCCCGAATGTTTCTGTTGTGCTTATACGGTATGAATGTTCAAATCCGACATGGCTTGTCTAGTCGAACTTGAGGGGGAGTATTGAAGTATTTGTCTCGTACCGATTGTGAAATCTTGGTTGGACTAGTTTAAATAGGAATTGTAGGGAGAACTTATCACATTATGCTTAATGTTTTAATGATGACACTCACATTCCTAGCAAATTGACCTCACACCCGCACACACGAGGCTCGTATGTATGGACTTGGTTTACTCCAAGGCCCGGAGACCCGATTATGTGTCAGGTGGCTGTGACCCGTTTATTTCCGTTGCGTTACGCGTGAAGGTGATCGAGTCCGACAAAACTTGTCTTATCTGACTTGAAACGAGAGTGTTGAGAATTGAGATTCACTTCCACCGGAAATAAAAGGTGATGGAGAAAGATTTAAATAAGGTAATAAGTTAGAGACTCATACCCTTATGCACATGTTTTTATTAAGGATACTCACATTCCTATCAAATTAATCCTACGCGCACTCACGCACATGAAACCCGAACCTAGAAAATCACGACCAGACTCGATTTATTCACATGGGCCGAGGCCGTGATTATGGGCCAGGCCCAATCTTTCCGATTTCAAGACCAATTCCGTCCCAAGTTATTACCGGATGTTTAACAATCATAATTCATAAGTGACTTAAATACTGTTGACGCAATCCGGATTATAACTCCGCATATCAAAACATATCATGACCAAAATATTTCTCAGAAAAACTTGTACACCCTCGCTCGCAGCCGGCGTTACTCATGACAAAAAAAGATGTTTGAATACAAAACATCTAGACTTGACCCCCAGATTAAGAGCAAAATTTTCGAATGGCTTAAGATAAATAACCCTTCATTCATTCATACCCTTCCTACTCTTCATCTTGATTTCCTTCTGGAAGCTTTCGTTTCATCATTCGATTGGTCGGAATATGGATATTCTGCCGGTCCTTGCCAGAGACCTCCTAACAGAATCAAGTGGACTCCAAGCAGCAGCAGGCAGCAGCAGGAGGCAGCAGCAGCAGCAGGCAGCAGCAGCAGCAGGCAGCCGGCAGCGGCAGTGGCAGCCGGCAGCGGCAGCGGCAGCCGGCAGCAGCAGCAGCGATGAATAAGCATTGGGATGGGTAGATATTCCAACAGAGCTCAGCGAGGATGAATAAAAGTAAACTGCATAACACATTTTTTTCAGGTATTTGACATTCTCATGGTGATTAGTATAGAATGTTGGTCGGAAAAACTCACCGGAACCAAGTAGGAGACGATGTTCGCCAAAGTAAATATGGCAGGCTATAGAAATACCTGCACAAAGAGAGGGGCATTAGGACAGTTTTGTGGAGGTAGTTTAAAACTCTGTGGAGGCCAACCAAAGCTTTCGATACCAGAGATAGAAAAGAATTCCCAGAAACGCATACATACAAGAGTAGAACTGATAATGCAGTGAACGAGAAAATACAATCCCAATGAAGTTACCAACAAGGAGAGTCGTCGTGATATCTGGGGATTCAATAAAAACAATAGTAACGAGAACTTTGAGCGGAAGAGCTTAAAACTGGCAGTTGTTACTTACGCTCAGCTGTGAGGACCCTCGAATTCGAATTTAGACAATTGAACTGTCTAAGGGGAAAAGAACTCAGATCAGAGATTTTGAGCTTCATTTGAACAACTTCAGAATACAGGAGGGAGAAAAGTCCCTTCATGTCTGCATAAAACCAAATAAGTAAATAGTTTAGAGAATCAAGGAGCTCAGAAAACTCAGAAGGTGGATGAATTAGTCCAAATAATACATATTTCAATATAACTGAAAATGCTGTCGGATTCCAGTAGCTTATGGAGTTTTGGAAACAATTTTTGTTAGAGGAAGCAAAGAATTATATGATAAATAAACGATTAGTCAAAAAAACAGCTTCTTTAACTATGTTTTTTTTTATAATCCTATGACTTATTAGTATTCAAGTCATTCGGGCCTGACTAGTCCAATAGGGGTTCATGCAACGCGACTCCCCCTCACAAACCTGGTGGTTCTGGCCTAAACCCGCGGTCGTGGCCAAACGAATTGTTTGCTTCCAGTGAGATTCGAATCTGCATCTCCAGTTGTGAGTTACATAGCTTCTTTAACTATGTAATGAGGTGTTTTGCTAAAAAAAAAACTATGTAAGAAGGTGCTTAACAAGGTAATGAAAAAATATAGGTGTACAAGGGCCAGCTGAGAAGAAATTGGAAAAAACATTAGGAAACCCTAATTGATCAGACTCACCTGCACCATTTATAATGAGTGAACATTGCTAGCAGAAGAAGATGAGCAGCAAATAGAAGCAAGACAAATCCTTTTGACACAAAAATCAGTTCAGGAACAAATTTAAAATTAACAGACCTGAAAAAGGACAGTTAACATGACCCATTGTTAGTCCTGATGAACGAATTTGAGTTCAGAGTAATTCAAATTTCAAGGACAAACTGTTCCCTTTGTTCGACCAATATCATCAACTCGTGTTATCCATTAAATAATAAACAATTCAACCTCTCAATAAACGGTCAATATCTTAATTGAATTACAGAAAATGAATGAAGACACGGTCAAGATCGAATGCTGTTGAGATATATGCAGCAGGGTGTGATAGCAAGAAAGGTAACCCTAGGAGAATCTGCAGACACATCCTCCAGAAAGAGTAAAGATGGAGACTTTAATCAGAAAATGTTCTTGCAGTCAAATGAAATGCCCATGCTTAACAAGCAAGAAAAATTAGAGAACAAGCACCTGCACCATGGCCGCACCTTCACCAGCAGTGACAACTCCCAAACTATTCATGCCCTGTATTTAAGCATTCAAAGCCAGGTCAGGAATTTTTTTTAAGGTTCCAATGAAAGAACAGTAGTAATATAAATACCATATATCTTCAGCAGGAGCAACAACAATGGAGGTGCAAAAAGGAGAATATTCATCTTCACAGAGACTGCTCCACTACGCTAGCAGGAAGAATGTCTAGAACAACTAGAATCATGAATTTAAAATAATAATATTAAGAAGAAGAAGAATAGTAATAGTAATCGAGCATTACGCGAGATTGAGAGCATTGAATCTATTATACCACCTGAAAATAATTAAGCCAAGATGCCACTTCTGGTAAAGAAATGCAACCAGTGAAGTATGGAAGAGAGTTGTAGCGAAACAATCATTGAACAAGCAAAGCACAAAAATCGAGTGCACTCTTTTAGACAGAGAAACCAAGCAAAGAGCCCACCATGGAACCTGCAAGAGAGCACTGGAGTCATAATCGTCAACATGTTCTCACGAATCAGTAAATATACCACAACCACTTTTCCAAATCCATCTGAAACTATTTTTTATGCAAAAACATCCTAAATAATAAACACAAAAGTACCCTTATACAGCACAACGAATATTTTTTGCGTAACTTAGCCGGGATAATGTGAGAACTGTACAAGTAAATTTTGGGTACAATTTCTAAGAAATATGTTTCCACCCATATATACTTAACGAATATTGTAAGAAAAATCATACCCTTTTACCAAAAGCAGTTCATAAACTCATGAATTCACAAGTCATAAGATCAAGAAGAAAGTTCCATACCACGTTGGTCTTCAGATACATAAGGACCATGGCGAGATTCACAATATAGAGTAAGCCAAATAAAATCCGCAATCACAACGATGAGCAAGTTTAACAGAAGAGGGATACTTTTTAAGACATTCCAACGTATTAATCACGTCACACTGAACTGATCAGTCTTGGACTTGATGGAGGCCACATGAAGGTGGAATTACAAAACAAGTATACCTGGGCAGCGTGAACCTGACCACCAGTAACATACTGAATAGCAGAGTAAATATAATGAAACCCAGCTGGAAATACCAGAGGCCCCGTGTCTCCTTCCAGTTTGCTATAATCTCTTTCTCCTTCCAGAAACCCAGTAACCTGTTAAAAATTAGATTCCCAAATGGGACTTGTAAGTAATAGAACTCCAAAATTTTCATAAAAGCAAACATGGCATCGGCTAGGTCACGGATTGAATTGACCAGATAAAAGGCACGCGAAATCAAAGAAAACGAAAATGTGTACACCGAGGAGTAAGGAGAAGGAGAACGATGCCTTAGGGTTTTGTATAATCTTTCTAGACAAAAGACGCTTTCTGCCCACTATCAGGCTACCGCCGCCAGTGGCTCGAGCTCCGGTGCCTTGCTGCGGCATCGCAGTCTGTAACAAACTCGGAGGAAGGTAAAACGCAGCGTTTTGGGGACTGCATAAGCAGGGACCAGGCCAGGTCAAAGTGCCGATTAATTTGTCTAATTTTTGTCCATATTCATAATTCCTTATTTACCAAGAATTATAACAACCCAAACAACCACCATTATTTTTTAATGGATGGTTGTAATGCTTGCCGAGATTTATAAATAGCGCCAAAAGTGAGCGTGTAAATATTATTATTCGAGTAATGCTACATCTGTTATTAACTTTGACACACTTCATAAACCTCCTTATATAACACTCATCACAACCACACACAAACACACTGATTTTTTAATTATAATTGTAATGATTGCCAGAAATTTATGAAATTGTATCAAAGTAAAGATACAACTAGCATTATTATGAGTATAGTGTGGGTATATTTTTCCCGCCCGTAAAGCTAATTTCAAGATGACTAGTGGAATTTATAAATATATTCACGACCATCCTCTGTTTCATTGCTCTTGCAGCTCAATAAGACAAACTCTCTCTGCCAGCGCAAAGCAAAAGGGGAGAAGGAAAATATGTGAAGCAAAACAACAAAAAAGCACATAACAATACATTATTAGATGACCATTAATTGTGGCGTCACTCCATAATCTACGGTATGCTGCCAAGTGTGTTCATATGCTTTTCCTGCCCAATTTTTCACTCCCTATATCATATTCTCGGAGTGTGCCAGAAAAGAAAATTTGCCCATAGTAAGGGATGCAGCAAAAATAAGATTTATTACTCAAAAAGACCATGGCAATAGAAAGCAATTGTCTTGTGTAAGATAAAAGTAGCAAGAAACGCAACAAAATGGCCACCAAAGAACTAGTAGATGGAGTACTTCTCCCCTGCACTTGGACAGAGTTTCTTGTAGATGGAAAGCAGCGTTGGGATAACAGCAGCAAGTGCCAGTGAAAGATGTTCAGAACTGCTTGTCCTCACTGTAACTTGCCCGCTGAGTTTGTTATTGATTCCAGCTCGAACTGCAACCTTCGAATTACGGCCAATGACGAACTGAGCAAGGCCGTTGAACCCGAGAGCTAAATCGCCTCTCCATTTGATGATGGACATGCTGAGGGTAGATTGGATCTGGCCGATTGGATAGCCAAGCTCCCGGCGTTGTAGCTCCAAGTTGGCACCGTAGGCAGTGTCGTGCTTGGATTTCACAGCTCCCGCACTTCCCACCAATGCGTACTGTTTTCCCAGTGTGATGTGATCTTCAATCCTCAAGCCTGGCACAACGTTTTCACCAAGAAATGTAACGGTCATCCCACAACCCGCCTTGTGGTGTTTAAAATTCTTGAACTTGGTTTCCGTTCGGAGAATGTACGCAAGTTGCCTTCCCATGCTCTGGATATCAAAGTTTGCCATTGTGGAGATTTTATCTCCATGTTTAGCTGCAATGGAGGAATCCAAACTGATGGTGAAATCCTTCTTGTCCTTTGTGATCTGAATGGTATATGAGGCAGGGAAACGACGTAAGATCGCTAGGCTATGCTCGAGGTTTACACCATCATAGCCACAATCATGGTCCCAGCCGTGGGTATCAAGAACAGGCCTAGCGAGGAACTGTGAGGTGGGCTCCAAGAACCTGTACCTGTATGCAGGATTATCGCCATCAAATGAAGGTGGGAGAGCCATATCAGGTACGGGAACAGCCACCGGGGCCGCAGCACCGGAGTCAGCATCATCTTCTTCTGGGAAGCGATAATCAGATGTAACATTTTTGCCTCTCTTTTTAATTTCTTTCATTCTCCTCAACTCCTCCCTCCACTGCTTTTTCTGGAAGAGTTTCACGCGGTAGTCATACTCTTCAAAATATGCCTTCCTCTGTTCTCCGCTAAGCATTGCAACTTGGGCTTTCCTGAGAGGCTTAAACGGAGGAAGCTGGTCATATTCGTCTTCATCTTCTTCATCAGAATCCAAGAGATCATCCAAGTCAATATCAGAGTCCCCATTGTCACCACCTTGATCAGATGGAAGCTTTGGGAGCGGCCGCGACTGCAGCATCGACGACAACATATACGGAAGAGGCGGTGCGCGAGCACGAAAACCAAACAGCTTCCTATGGTCGAATGCATCTTGAGGTTTTGACAGTGCGCTAGCTTCTGATAGAATCTTCATAGAGTAGCAAAGCAGAAGTAACTGCGGTCTCCAAATCTGACCATTCGGGAGTATTTTCTGGCCCTCCCTGTTCCTCCGACATGATGAGTGATTCTCGACAAGGGACACGGGACTCATCAGGCTAGGACTCATCATCCGGAGATCGCCAATAGCATGACTAATCGATTGTTGGACAACATGAGACCTTTGTGAAACGAAAACCTCATAGCTCAGGGGAGCACCAGAAGGTCCATCTGGAGGTGCAGAGGCACCATGAGTAAGAGTGACGACGGCATTTCTCCAGATAGAAGACCCAAGAGCACCAGTAACAGTCTTCAGGAGCGGCAGATCATTGAGATCTCGAGATTGTGCATCCAACCTATCCACATAAAGAACAACATCAGCAGGGTTTTTCTTTGTGAATTTTTTTATAGAAGACAAGACGCGACGGTTGAAACCCTGCTCCATCACAGAAGACTTGAGGCCAGGAGTGTCAATAACCCGAACCTTCACTCCATCAATAAGTCCAGAAACCTCTTTTGCAGAGGATGTACCCATCGAAAATGCAGAAATTGGAGCCTTCTCTTCTCCAAATAGTGAATTTATGGTGGCACTTTTACCCACACCACATTTTCCAACAACCAGGATGTTCATGGAGAAGTCTAAATCATCTCTGGCCCCTGCCTCCAGCTCCAAAGCTAACGTCTTGGCGGCGTCCAAACTAAAAATTTGGGAGCCTTGTCTTCCACCAAGAAGAGCTAGCCTGTATAAGACCTGCGCTGCAACAGATTCTTCCAGAGAAAGGCCTAACCTGTGAACAAGCCTAAGAAATTTCACCCTAATCTGTTGCAACTTCTCCAGCTTCTTCTTCTCATCTTCACTCAGATTTACCTCCAACTCCTCACCGCTAGACGGCGCAGATGGGCCAAAAATGTTTGGACGAGTGGCTCGAGCAGCAGGTCTCAATGACCGGAGTGAAGATCCCAGACCAGCAGGACGTTCCACGGAGAAAAGCCTAGATCCATCTTGAGAAGTTATTGTAATTGTGCCAGCATCAGAATCAGCACCAGTCGCAGCCTTCAATAGAGCTGCCAGAGCAGCAGAATCAAAAAGCTCCTTCACCTCTCCATGATCATCATCGCCATCTTCCTCTGAATCAGTAACAATTCGGCCATCAATTACCTGAGACTGTTCGAGTGAACTATCAGCGCCAGCATGGGAATTTTCCAACTCCTCAATGAACCTACTGGCCGCTTCAGAGCCCCCAAAGATGGTACCATCTGTGTCTTCATCTGACAAGGAATATTCCCCTTGAACTTCTTCATCAAGCTGATCTTGCACATCTCCAATTTCTTGGGGGTGAAGGTGACCTACAAGTTCAGAAGACGCAATAGATTTTGATTCCTCAGATATGTCATAATAATTTCGTCATTTTCTGCATAAACATTTGTATCTTACCAGTGGGAAACTTCGCAATGGTTCCATTCTCTGCCTCTGATTTCGTTAGCGGGTCCTCTGTTTTAAAATATTCACCATCAATTACCTGAGACTGTTCGAGTGAACTAGCAGCGCCAACATGAGAAATTTCCAACTCCTCAATGAACCTATTGGCCGCCTCAGATCCCCCAAAGATGGTACCATCTGTGTCCTCATCTGACAAGGAATATTCCCCTTGAACTTCTTCATCAAGATGACCTACAAGTTCAGAAGATGCAATAGATTTTGATTCCTTAGATATGTCACAAAAATCCCCTCATTTCAGCATAAACATTTGTATCTTACCAGTGGGAAACTTCGCGATAGTTCCATTCTCAGTAGTCTCAGATTCTGCCTCTGGTTTTGTTGGCGCCTCTGTTTCAAAATATTCAACATCAACAGAATCATTCATTGGTATGATTTTTTGAGCTCCATTCACCAAGTCCTCAGTATCTCTTGCGTTTATTTCTTCCTCTCTTTGCGACCAGCGCGCATCGTCTTCAGGTTGAAGTGGATTTGACATAACAGCATCGCTTTCTTCGGGCACATTATCAACTGATTCAAGGGGGACACAGCTCTCTTCAATCTTTTCACCATTTTCATCAGCATCATCAAGGACAGCCATGCCCGGTCTACTCACATCAACCTGAATTGGCTCATCAGCAGAAACCTCATCCTTTTCACGTTCAACATCCGAATGATTAACCAATTCAGCAATCTCTTCAGACTCTATTTCACTAGGTGCAACAACCTGAACGTTATCAACAAGTGATGCACCTTCAGCAGCTCGTTTTAAATCACCATGGCCAGACACCTCTGCTCTTTCTCCTTCACCCTCAGAAATACCAGTGACTTGTTTCTCCTCTAGCTCATCCTTCACAACTCTATTTTCTTCAGTCTGTCCAGAGTTTCCCACCTCAGACTGAATAGTTTCCGGGATGGGATTCTCCTCAGGTATCAGTGTCACATCATCATCATCATCAACAGACTCGGAGTTTTCTGGATTGACAGACGGAGACTCCGAAACATAGTTGACCTCACTTTCAGGGGCAGCGTCAATAACGCTCAGAACTCCATTAGTAATAGTCTCGGATTCGACTTCATTTTCACTCGTCCCATCTCTATTTTCTTTGGCTCCTACGACAACAGCTTCGTGAGGGCCAGGGGCATCCACCTGAACGTTATAAACAATTGAGTCACCTTCCTGTGCTCGTTTAACATCACCAGTACCAGACACCTCTCTTCTCTCTGGTTCGCCCTCGGCATCTTCAGCAACTTGTTTCTCCTCTAGCTGACTCGTCACATCTCCAGTTTCTTCAGTCTCCCCAGATGCTGAATCCATCTCACCTGCCACGTTCACATCAATTGTATCAATGGACTCAGATTTTTCTAGTTCAACAGTCGACCCGTCAGAAACATCAATAGCCTTAGGTTCAGTCACCACATCCACGACGCTCAAAGGTTCACTAACAGCATTCCTGTCGGACTCCTCCACTCTTGCCTCAGCTCCCTCAACCACCGCATTTATCACATCAGTGACCACCGCCTGGTCACCACTCTCCATCACTTCCTCTTTGTAATTCACACCCACAACCTCAACAGGCTCAATAACTTCACTCCTCACATCAACAATGTCAACCCTACCAACATCAGACTCCTTACTGTCCTCCACAGCATCACCACCTACCTCAACAACTTCAACAGCGTTATTTTCATCAACATCCTTAGTCACCTTTGGTAGAGCCCCCTCATCATCCGCGATTACCCCCGAATTTGTTAAGGATTCCACCTTGTCCGGGGCATCAACAAACGCGGCATCAGAATTCACATCATCAGTCGCCTCCTCCACACTCCCAATCATAACAGGCTTATCCAACGCCTCTTCAAACTCCTCACTACCGCTCACATACCCCTCGTCCTCCGACACATTCCCCTTATTGCTTTCGTTGAATAAAGTATTGTTCTCGGTATTAGTGAAAGACGATAACGAACCTGAGGATACGTAATCCGTCGTCGCCTCCTTCAAGTCCATTGAAATTGCTGGGAATGGAAATCAACAACCCAAATAGGGCTTTCTGGTAGAAAGGTTTATACCGTTTAATGGATAAGGAGATGGAGAAGCGCAGGACGAAGAAGCAACTGCGCCGTGTAAGGTGAATTGTGATAAGGTGGAGGGGGGGTTGGGTTTTCGTATGTTTGGCAGCCGCTGCCGCTGGGAATCCCCTAAAATGTTTGAGGTTTTCACATATATTAATGCATTTATACTTTTCAGAATTTGATATAATTTATTTTATTACTTTTTGATATCATTAAGATTTATTATAAAAATTTTAGAATTTTGATTCGATATATAATATTTGTTTTGCGTTTTTAATGAAACTTTTTAAAACTCAAATCAAAGGTTGTAAGGGTGAGACCTCCCTCATATGTTAAAAAAAAAAAAACGTTGTAAGGGTGTCCAGATGAAATTTCCTCACTTTTTATCTACATCAATCACATTAATCCAAATTTTTCTCACTCCATATTACCTTTTCTATACTCATATTTCCCCTCTTCAATCTATAATCCATATTCCACAATCATAGAAGGAAATTTTCACTCATATAATTTCATTATAATTATTTTATATTTTATTTTATAAATTATAAAATAATTTATAATTTTATAAATGGTTTCTATGTTTGATGGACCAAGAGCCTCTGAGGTTAATTGGATTAATCCATATAATATAAATAATCAAGTCTCAACAGGGTTTGCCCAGTTGGACTTGCAGGAGGGTGTTAGAGTTAATTGTCTCATACCGATTATAAACAGATTAATGGATTAGTATATAATGATATGTGGTGTTTCACCCTATTACCTTGGTACTTTGGCTTTTAAGAGTGCAAGCCTAAATTCATTATATATTAGCCTACGCGCACACACACGCACGGGTCCAAATCCTCTGGATCGGGTCTGTTCCAAATTTCAGCTGTCTATATATTGTAACATACAAACAACCATTGTGCATTGAATACAAAAAATCATTTCTTCCAAATCTCGTTCATGGTATCAGAGGTGTAAATCTTCTCACGCAGTTGATCCTCCAATCTTCAATCACACTGCAATCTTCTTCTTCTTCCTTATTCCTCAATTTCACTGCAATCTCTGCTATCTTCAACTCACTACAATTCTTCCTTCTCCTCAATCTCACTGTGGGAATTCATTTCCTGCAGTCTCTTCAATACCACATTCTGCACAAACTGATTTGCAAAAACAGATCCTTCTCATCTATCTCTTTCATCTGTCCTCAGATTCTGCAGAAAGTCATTCTGCACAAATCCTTTTGGTCGACCCTCACTCCTTCTCATCTTTTTCACAAATCACAAACAAACTACCAAAAACAATAAATCATGACATTCACTCCTCTCAACCTCTCTCAATTTATCTCAATTAAACTAAATTCCACAAATTACCTGTCGTGGATGTCACAAATTGTTCCAATCCTGAGAAGCTACGATCTCATGACAATAGCCGATGGTTCACTAACTTGTCCTGCTGCCGCTTTACCAGCGAAAGATGGGGAACAACCTGCAGAAAATCCGGAGTTTCGTGACTGGAATCACAAGGATCAATTCATTCTGGCACTAATCAATGGTTCACTCTCTGCAGACATCTTACCAGAAACATTTGGCCTCACCAGTGCTGCTGCCGTCTGGGGTAAACTATCCCGCAGATTCTCACCAAAAAATGCATCTCGAGTGCTAAATTTGAAGAGGCGTCTGCAAAACCTCAAGCAAGAGTAACAATCTTGCTCTGTCTTTCTGCAATCTGCGAAGCTTTTCCGAGCAAAACTGTCAGCCGCATGTCACACAGTGACAGACGATGAGTTGATTGACTATATTGTCGGCAGACTTTCTCCTGCCTTTCACATGTTCGTCCCACACATCTCGTTTGCCAGATGTCTCTCCGCCTTGTCTATGGAAGATTTCGAGGGTGAACTCCTCACCTACGAGACTCTAATCAACACTCTGACTTCCCCTGAACCCGATAGCATTGCGCTGTGGTCATCCAAGGACATGCTGGAATTTGGCGATCCACAATTTATCTCACCACCATCGCGAGGCTCATATTGCGACGATCATGGACGATTCACCGAAGGAGGATGCTATGGCCGGAACTATGTCCGCGGCGGGCACTTCAATGGCCAATTTTCACCCCATTTCTCTCGACGCGGCGGTGATTCAATCTCACCCTCTTCTGTGTATCAGCATCGGTCGTCTAGGTTTTCTTCTCACTCACTGGATGGAGTTCTTGGGCCCATTCCTACCTCGGCCCAGAACCAGCGTGGGAATTATAATTGGGGCCAAATAAATCAGCCACTCAATCGGCCCAGTTCAGAAGGCAGACAGCAACACGGGGGCCCAGTGACTGGTGGAAGCAGGCTCACTGATTTTAATCAATCGGCCAATCTTGCTCCGACCAGTTTTAATCCGTATGCCTGTCAGATCTATGGCAGCAAGAGTCATACGGCTCTAGATTGCTTTAATTGGATGGATCACGCTTTTTAGGGTCGTCATCCTCCTGCAGAATTTATGGCCATGACTGCACCATCTAATAATGCCACTGATAATGGGTTGTGGTTTGTCAATTCAGTGGCAAATAATCACATTACTAATAACTTGGCTACTCATTCCTTGCAGGAACATTATTCAGGAGGGAACGAGGTTGCTGTAGGTAATGGAGAGTCTCTAAAAATCAAACACACTGGTTCACTACGCTATCCAACATCCTTTGGTTCCCTTACACTTTCTAATATTTTTCATTGTCCCGATGCCTTTGCTAAATTATTATCTATTCATAATTTCTGCTGGGATAATGATTGTTTCTTTATTCTAACTAAATATGGTTACTTTGTGAAGGACAACAAAATGGAGAGGACGCTCCTGCAGAGTTCTAGTGTTAATGGCCTCTATCCAGTGGACCTGTCGAAAACCTCTTCACATCTTAATTGTGCATTGACGGGTATGATTGGTGTGAATGCGTCCTTTAATATCTGGCATGAAAGATTAGATCATACTGCTGCTCTCATAGTCCGTCATTTAGTTCAGAATAATGATTTGTCTGTTTTCGAATCTCGCAGCTTAGACTTCTGTGAAGCATGTCCATTAGGCAAAAGTACACAACTTCCATTTTCTTCTTCTGCACGTTGCTCGCATTTTCCTTTAGATTTAATTCATTCTGATCTATGGACTGCCTCTATTGCATCCAATACTGGGTTTCACTATTATGTCATATTTGTTGATAATTTTTCGCAATTTTCATGGTTATATCACCTTGCTCACAAATCTGATGTATTTAAATGTTTTTTTTTTGAATTTAAAGCTCTTGTGGAAAATCAGGCTCGCAAAATCGAATAATTTCAAAACGACGGTGGTGGTAAATATGTGTCTACTATATTTAAAACATTTTTTACTAAACATGGCATTACGCATTGCATTTCCTGTCCACACACATCGCAGTAAAATGGGATGACAGAGCGTAAGCATCACCACCTCACAGACATGAGCTTATGCCTGCTCGCTTGGGCGCGCATGCCCCACACATACTGGTCTGATGCTATCTTTACTGTCAACTATATTATTAATCGATTGCCCACATCACTTCTTGATTATGCAAGTCCGTTTTCCTTAGTCTATGTAACAATGCCTCATTATTCGATATTTCGAGTCTTTGGGTGTGCATGTTATCCTCTACTTCGTCCCTATAACACCACCAAGTTCATGTATCGCAGTAAGAAGTGTGTGTTCTTAGGGTATAGCACTCAACGCAAGGGGTATAAATGTTTTGAACCTTTAACTAAACGAGTCTACATATCCCGCAATGTTATTTTTGATGAGAGGACTTTTCCTGGTGTCACTGGTTTGGATCCTAGAACTGCTTTGGCAAGGGAGTCTTCCTCCGTCTCGCTGCCTTCTTCAGGTATTCATATCTTGTCCATCACTTCATCTCTATCCGACTTACCTTTATTTGGCCCCATTGTAGACTCCACACTATTAGGTGGTATACCATCTGGCCTTGACCCACCTGCTGCAGAGTCACCAATGTCAGCTGACACCAACCCGCCTACACCAGTGACACCTCAGCTGATGGTATGCCCTTAGGCCTTGACCCACCTTCTGTTGTGTCACCATTGGCGGGTGACCCTGCGTCAGTCTCTACTCCAGAAGTGCCCCATGGCTCCTCTGTGGATGCGTCTGCCCTGGCAGAGCTCACTCCCGCAGGGATAGGTGGTATATCTTCGGGCATTGACTCAACTACTCTCCCGGAGGTGGACCCATGCCTAGGACGGTCAGCCTATCCAAATTCGTCACGTGGTCCTTTTGGTATAGGAGTTTCTTCTCCCTCTCATATTATTTCTCATCATTCATCTTGTCCCGTTACTCGTACTCAGACTAGTTCACTTAAACCTAAGTCCTTTTCTGATTTTCATCTGTACTTTGCATCCAAGTATCCCATATGTGCTCTAACCAGTGTGCAGATTTCTCGAGAACCAAATACTTACTTGCAGGCCAAGGCCTCTCTTCTGAATCGTGTGATGCTATGAAAGCTGAGTATGATGCATTGGTTGCTAACTCCATGTGGCCTCTTTTTCCTCGCCCGGTGAATCATAACATCATTCGAAAGAAGTGGATTTATAAGATCAAAACCAAGTCTGATAGCTCAATTGAATGCTATAAAGCTCGGTTGGTGGCCCGTGGGTTTGAACAAACTTATGGCCTTGACTATGAAAAGACGTTCAGTCCTGTGATTAAACCATCCACTATTTGCATACTCTTATGTCTATCAGTGCAGTTCAATTGGTCTGCTCGACAGCTTGATATTTCTAATGCCTTTCTCAATGGCATTCGTCACGAGGAGGTCTACATGGAACAACTAACTGGATTTATCTCTCCTACTCATCCTGATTATGTCTGTCGCTTGTATAAGGCTCTCTATGGCCTCAAGCAGGCTCCTCATGCATGGTATGTCATATTGTCCAACTATCTTATTGAGCATGGGTTTCAATGCTCACAACTGGATACGTCTCTCTTCACATTTCATCAGTCTGTGTGCATATCTATATCCTTGTGTATATTGATGATATCTTGGTAGCTTGTACACACCAAAGTTTGATTGATGCCCTGGTTTGGTATCTTGGGTCCCAATTCAAACTTCGTGACATGGGTGAGCTCAGTTATTTTCTCGGAATGCATGTGACTCGTGATAAGGAGTGTTTTCACATTCGACAAAGCAAGTATATTCTTGATTTATTGGAACAAACACGGATGCTTACGGCAAAGCCAATTCGATTTCCATCCTCTACAGACTCGCACGCTAAAGATTTTCAAGGGGATCCCCTCACCCCTCCAGAGACTACCCTATATCGTAGCACGGCGGGGGTTCTTCAGTATTGTACCCTTACTCGTCCAGAGATTGCATTCCCTGTTAATCAGCTATGTCAGCACCTTCAGCAGCCTCTCTCATCTCACTGGCAAGCCGCTAAGCGTGTGCTTAGGTATCTTAAGGGATCCATTGATCATGGTTTACTCTTCACCAAGGCCATCTCACTTGATCTTCAACTTCAGGCCTTTTGTGATGCTGATTGGGCCGCAGATAGACATGATCGTCATTCTACCTCTGGATTTGGTATCTTTTTGGATCCCAACTTGATATCTTGGACAGCCAAAAAGCAAACTGTGGTTGCTCGTTCCAGTACTGAAGCAGAATATCGTGCTCTAGCCCACACTACAGCTGATTTATATTGGATTTGGATGGTCCTTAAAGATCTTTGCATCAGCTTTTACCTCATACACCAATGATTTGGTGTGACAACATGGGGGCCATGTCTTAGCCTCTAATCCTGTTTATCATGCTCGTACTAAACATATTAAAGTGGACTATCATTTTATCCGTGAAAAGGTGCATAACAAGGATATCCAGCTATCCTATATCCCTACCAAAGCCCAAATTATAGACATTTTCACCAAGGGTT
This sequence comes from Pinguicula primuliflora, assembly GCA_025802335.1. Classification (NCBI taxonomy): domain Eukaryota; kingdom Viridiplantae; phylum Streptophyta; class Magnoliopsida; order Lamiales; family Lentibulariaceae; genus Pinguicula; species Pinguicula primuliflora. The sequence goes on from JAOYMZ010016659.1 coordinate 16,749, forward strand.
TAAGCACCACTCAATTTTTGGTATCTTCGGGATAAGATGATGGTTTGGTCCTTACCCATCAGCTTGAGAGGAGGTGTTAAAGATATTAAGGAGATCAAAGATGATTCAGTCAAAGATTAGATAGTTATAGAAAGATATGTTTGGTTAGCTATGTATGGTGAAGAATCTCATACCATATAGGATTCTACACCAAGAGGTTGTCTATATATTGCAACATACAAACAACCATTATGCATTGAATACTAAAACTCATTTCTTTCAAATCTCGTTCACATGTGTCGTATAGCTGTAATACCCGTGGACAGAGGAAACGATCTTTAGGACTCTAAACTGAGAGAACGAACACACCTACTCAACGAGATGAATAAATCGATGATAAAACATCGACAAACTGCAAAACAACAGGCAAAAACAAGAGTCAAATACATTCAAACAAAAATAAGAGTAAAAAACAGAACAAAACATTAGGGGTAGATAACCATATGAACTCGGCGAGATGAAATCAAAGATAAGAGAAGAAGTAGATACAAACCTCTAAGCAAGAATAGAAATAAAAGTTCCAACAAACTGCAAAATATCAGACAAAATTAAATGTCAAAAATAGAAAAATAAGAAGTAATCGAAAAAATGCAAAATGCGATGGATGAACGTCGCTGATTTTTGTCACCGATGGATTCACTAATTTTTCAACGTAGCAATGGGAAGGGTTACGACCGAGACGACATGGAGAAGAAAAAACACCATTTGAAGGAGAGTGGATTGTTGAGTTCCATCAGTTGAGGGGAATCAAATGAAGGTGACCATTAGAGGCAGAAGAGTTGCCGATCGTGGGGGAGGTGTTAGATCGTGTGGGAACATCTTGCTTCCAGTTTGTCTTGTGACTATCTTGCTCCGGTTTGTCTTGCGGCATAGAAAAATCGCTTATATATACACCTTGTGTATACCACAATCTCAGCCGTCAAATTAGTGTATGTTTGTGTGAGTTTGACCAACATGAACGGCTTTAATTGTAGTTGTACACAAGCGGTACATATAAGCTTATACACATGACACATCTCATTCCATTTAATTGTATCTAATATTATGATTCAGCCAACAATAATCGGAATTAGAAACACCGTTGAAAAGCTTATACATTGATGATTAAAAGCCTTAGTTTTAGCACGGTCTCGGTGGCTTTGTCAGCGGAAATTTCGTTTCACCATTTTCCTTGAGCTAAGTAGTCCTTAATTGGGGCTTCAAAATTTCCGGCGACAAAGTGCCGAAACCGTACCAAAATATGGGTTTTTAATCTTCAATGTATAATTTTTTCAACGGTGTGACCAATTTCGATTATCGTTGCCAGATTCATAATATTTGATACTATTGAGGATAGTATCATTTGGGAATTAAGAATGACTGTAGATAACGAACATGACTTTTAACTCAAATAGCGGTGAGCTATGTAACTTCTAATATGTATGTTTAGAGTTCGATAAATTTACCTATCAAAAAAGCTATGAATATGACAAAATTTGTGATATTGCGAGTTATAACATTTTTTTTTTACAAACTAGGGAACCAAATCAGGCCACGAAAAGAGCATTACAATAGGCCTCTTCAAGGAGGTTCAAGTAGAGTTGGAGATTGCAACACTTCAGGCTTGGTTGGAGAAATCATTGGCTCCAACAGAGTCTGAGATGGCAAAATTTATAACAGTTTTTTTATACAAAGGAAGGCAAGAGGGCCAAAACACGGTTATACATAGAGATCCATATCTCAAGAAACCTTGAACACATCAGGTGAGACGCGAGAAGCACCAATGCCTGCCCAGTTGTTGTTTCCTGGAAATGATTGGACCGGTTGAACTGTTACCAACCAAAGCTCTGCTAGAGAAACCAGTGAACATCGAAATCAACACTTCCATCCACCCCATATGTGCAGAATGGTAGATCTGACCTCGGCATCGAAGAACGTGAATACAGAATAGACGAACATTCATTGGATTTGAACGAATAGCGTGTACGTCATTCATGCCAGACCGCAAACGAAGAACATTTTATGCCAGACCGCAAACGAATTGCAAATAGTGCCTATAGTCTTTCATGACCTATACCATTTTATGAGTGCACCTATGAGGCACCGCTTTTAAGCACCATTTTTGCACCGCTTGGTTAGTGAGCACACATAAATCAATACGGGTGTGTGCAGGTTAAACGATGTCAAAACAGCGATGATTTGTGGTGTCTTATATCAAAATTCTCATTTTACCTTGCAATGAGAGCCCATTAAGATCCTTCTATTCCATGACAGATTCTTGTCGGATTTGATGTAGACGGAGTAAAGGAAATGCTGATGCAGTCAAATTCTATAGATTAGAGTTGGCCAGATAAAAAAACTGATTGAACACTAGCATTTAATTGTAATTAGACATGTAAAATCAAATCATAATGATATGTAAAAAAAATCATAAAGATTTGTAAAAATAATAATATATTTATTACATAAAAATAATATTTATTAATAAATTACATATAGCTGGACGAAATACTATTCAATTCATCTATGTGACCATATTGTTTTTCTTGGACCGAGTTGTGGCGGATCTACCAGAAAATCACAGTATCAGTGTTTATAAAGAGTAATAATATGAAAACAGTAACAAAATGAGATGTAAATCAAATTTTGTTAA
>JAOYMZ010016670.1:0-19413 GCA_025802335.1 Pinguicula primuliflora
AGACTAGGGACTAATTTAGAGTTTGATACAATTATGGAGTTTCACAATTTGAGTCATCAACCCAAATGATCCATAATATACATATCAACAACTCTGGGAACAAAAATGATTTTAATCATCCAGTATACATGAAACTAACAAGAGCCCACACTTGGTGCTCTAGATCACAACCCTAACACTTCCTACTCTCTAGTTCCCAAGCTCCAGCATGAATCAAAGGCAACCTGCAGGGGATAAAAATTAAAAACAAAAGATTAGAACCCTGTTTGTACAAAGGAGCCCTACCTTAGTGAGACTGAGTGCTGAAGCCCATCCGAGAGGCCAGGGCGGAGGTTTCCCTCGAGATTTCAGCCTGAATTTGGATTCAGCAGAGTACCAAAACTTATCCTGCTGGTTCACCTGAATGCGAAAAAGAACAACAATAAATCAGGAACAATAAGAGTTAGTTTGGATTAACTATAACCAAAGGAGGGAGCTGAATATCCAGATCCTGTAGTATGTGCAACTCTCGGATGCAGGATGGTTTTCGGAGCTTTGTAGATTGTAGAACAACCTGCATTAGAGAAACTGCTGCCATGATGTTCTTTGAGACGATACTGGCACTCCCTCAAAATCTGTAGGAACACTTACGTTTTCATATTTCCCAACAAACAACTGAGGAATCGATTTTTATAAAAAGGATAATCTTACCCTCTCTACAGTTTCCCCAAGACTTTAACCTATCTATTATGTTTGAACCGAGATTTGACACACGAAGCTTGGGCTGAAAATAGTCCCACATTGTCCCTGCTAGTTCACTAGTAGCAAACTCAGACTGAGGGAGAGATGAACAACAAACGCTTGGAGATTAAAGTGATACCCTTATGTTGTAAATTCTCATCTACAAATTAGAGTTGAAATTTCAGTCCGGACCAAACCGGACCGAATCATGCCCCGGTTTAAACCAGGGCATGCGGTCCGAAAATCACTGGTTTTGCGGTCCGGTTGGACCGTGAAACCGAAACCCGAATACCAGACCTGATCCGGGTCTGGCATTATTAAAAAAATTTAAAAAATAGCCGTTGGAGATTCCTCAAATCCGGCAATGACACGTGTCACTGCCGGATTGGATGACTCTCTCCATATATTTTTGAAAAATAAAAAATAAAAAAAAATTAAAATAACTCGTGATTTGGGAATTTTCGAACCGTCAAACTGGACCCCAGTCCCCTGTTCCGGTTTGAACCACCCATTTGCACCGGCGGTTCCAATTCAAAAATTTCAACTCTACTACAGACACAATGCAATGTTCTATGTGTGGAAGCTCACTTTCCTGGGATATTACAATCCCAAATTCCATTAAACTTACTTTGTCAAGTGCTCCTTTGCCTAATCAGAGACCAAACTGAGCAACTCAAGAAACTGTCATTACAAGCAAACTCCCATTTTTTTGATCGAATTTTGATTTTATTAATAACAAAAGTGATTATACAAACTAGTCCCAAAAGTGAGTATAGTCATGAAACGTACAATCACCAAAACTAAATAGGGGACCAGTGTTTTTTTTCTCGACGGCTGCATCTCAGACTAGTTTTCTTCTTCGGCAACTACATTCTTAGATGATGCTCGCTCAGCTCGTGATGAGGAGCTTGTATAAACTCCTCTTCCTAAACCTGATCAGCCCAACTTTTCCTCACTATTGGGTTGCTGACTGAAGTATGTTGCTCATCAGGAACTGAAACCTTCAACTGCATTACATCTGGGGAGGGGGCGGCAGGAGATGTCATCATGTCTGATTTCTTTCAATTCATCATTGAATTGAGTATGTCTGCTGCTGCTGCATGTCAGGGAGTCTCTTCACTCCTATTCTGATTCAAATCGTTACATGAACTGATTAGTCCCTGGTATAATATGCCCCAAATGGCCCTGTTTAAATTTCTAACCTCCCGATTGTCTTGGTCATGCTGCCTGATAGGAGTTTCAGACACAACTGTTTGCTGCTTCCACCATCCCTGTCGATAGATCCATGACTGAAGCATTGGTTGCTGAACGTGTCTCGGTTGCTGAGACACAATCTGATTGCCATGTATATCCTGCTGCTAGCAGATCAACAGTGTGCAATGATGCAGTCTGAACCTCAGTGGTATCAGTAACTTGTAACTTTGTATGTGTGACCTCAGTATGTCCAGTCGGGACACCTGAATGATATGCAGCATCCAGAGTTTCAATTAACTTCACAGCTACTGATGCAGCTTGTGTAGCATATTCTTCCTGCTCCAAGTCACCTGACTCGACTATTTCGCAGTGCAGCTGGGTGTTGGCGGCTGGAAAAGCATAATAGCTTGTTTGTAACACTTGTACCTCTTTATCTGCATCTAGAGTTGCAATGTTAGCCATCTTTTTGGCCTCTTCAGCATTCTCTAGACCATTCAGATCTTCCAGAAGAGGGGAGCAACTAGGTAGGGCTGCATCCTGTTTCTCATTGATACCTTTGCCTTTTTGCAGTTGGTTTACTTTAGCCACAGATGGCCACTTCTTAACATAAGCAGCATTCTCTTTCGATCTAAGGTTTCTCTGTGCTGAAACGTTGGCTCCAAGGTTCACCTTCCTCAATCACAGTAACTGAGAACCTGGATTCCGACATTTCCACTTGGATACTTGTGTGTATCCATTCGAATGTATTGGTAAGAATCGGAAGTCTATTCGCTTGAGTTAAAATGGTGCTAGAATTCTCGTGTCAAGATGATTTTGAAACTGGTCACACAATACTAATTTTATCGCACATTTTTCTTAAGTATAATTCATCTATTAGGTTAGGATTTTTGAAATTTCCAGTAATGAAGTTGAATCACGTAAGAGCATGTGACTTTTAGTCTCCTATACGTGCTTTTCATCAATGGAACTAATTCTGGAAATGGACAATAATATTAGACAAAATTGAAAAGTTGTGTACGAATTGATCTTAAAAAGCCTCATGATAAGAAATGATCATACACATATATGTATGAGTAATTACCCAAAAAAACATATATGTATGAGTAGGCTATATGATAACTTAGAATGGCAACAAAACTTGGTTAAATTACATGAACTCATCAGTATGTATTAAGGAAGAGGGAAAGCCCGCCAGAATGGTGTGGATCGAATTCCTATTCATTATTGTGCATAAAAACTTTTCTTGTCTTTAGAGGACATGTGGGGGAACTCCTGCAAATAGACAAAGACACAAGTAACAAAATAGTTATGAGATGTGGTCGAATGCAGATCCTTACTAACTCTATAGCTTTGATTAATAGAAATGTTATGGTCGAAACAGAGGAATGAAACTTCTCAGTAAGTATTAAGGAAGAGGAAGATCATCTCAGCCCTTCTTCTTGGGGTAAACGTAGTTGGGCTAGTAAGGCTCCGGGGGTGTGGCCTTCACCTGTACTGTAGATTCCATTTATGTCGCAAAAAAGACTGCTACAATGCTGCAACAACCGATCTCTAGCTCTTTGAAAACTCACACCATACCTGATCATGACAAGAACAAAATTTAAGACTTGAATGTTGCTGCAGAAATTAAGATATCAAGGATACTCTATGGCCCCGTTTAGTAGACAGGATATAGTGGGATTTTGAAAAATTATCCCACCATATGCTGTGTAGTAGGTGGGATGGCTTGGGAAAGAGTTTCCCGGGTCAGGGAAAATGGTTGATTTAGGTGGATTAACTTTTCCTTCCAAACCTATGGGATTTAGGAGGATAATTGAGTTTTTTTTTGTTAAATTACTAATTTGTCCTTCATTTATAAAACTATCCAAAAATTAATAAAAATAGTTCCTAAAAATAATTCGAAAATATTTTTTTCAAAAAAATAAAAATATTGTTTTTTTCAAAAAAATAATTCGAAAATATTTTTCTTTTTGAAAAAAATATTTTTAAAATTTTAATATATTATTTCGAAATATTTATTTTTCAAAAATAAAAATAATTTGAATAAAATATAATTCAAAAATAAAATATTTCGAAAAAAATATATTTTTTTCGAAAATAAAAATAATTCAAAATTATATTTTTTTAAAAAAATATATAAAATTCTAAAATTCGTAAGGTTAAATTTTGAAATCATTCCATAAACTTAATATTTTATTTAAATTTTTGATTTAAGTATGTCATTCTTCGTATCCATTTTACAAATGGGCTCGGGTATGACAGATTGTCATATTGCCCTAACGAACCCAACGAAATGTGGAATTTGAGATCGTTACACTTGTATTTGGAAGAATTTGGCTGTATTAACATAATAGGTTTTTATTTGAGTTGTGAAGGTGACGAAGGATTTTTCAAATCATGTTTCTATTGTTTAATTAAATTTATTATTTTATTAAGGATAAAATGGTAAATTTACATAAATTTCAAAATCTTTGCATCAATTCATCCTGGTTACTAAACATGAGATTTCAAAATCCCGCTATATCCTAAAATCTAAAATCCTACATAATCCTGCATACCAAACGCAGAATATATTTTCTCATCCTACTAAATCTCATCCTCCTATATCTCATTCATCCCTGCTAGTAAACGGACCCTATGTGTGGAAATGGTTTCAAACAGCTATCATGGCTCAATGGGCTGAGATGTTTAATGATATAGACGAAATTCTGCTCTTGCACTCTGTGTAATGCAGTTATTGTGGTCACTAAGCAACAGAAACGCGTGTTTCCAAAGATCTCCAAAAATTTGCAGTCATTTCTAAAGGAAATACTGTTTCAGAGGATACTCTACACCACATCACTTAAAGAAGAAAAAAATCGAAACTCCACAAAAAGGGATCACCGTCCTATTCAAAACAAGCCACAGGCGCTAGTACATTCACTCCTAATAAAGCCAATCACCAAGCTTCAAGTATCTTGAAATCTTATCCAGAATGAGTTTACACCATAGAGTTGCTAGGTTGGAAAATTTCAACATTTGAATATGAAGTACTATGGATAACTGAAATACATACACAAATGGAAGAGGTTTGTGTTACAGATATTTGTCTTATGCCCATTATAAATTGAAAAATAAATTAGTATATAATTATATGTGGTACTTAACTCTATTGTCTTGTATATTTGACTTTTAAGAGTGTAAGCTCACATTCATTATATATTAGCCCACATGCGCACATGAGCCTAAACCCATCGGGTTGGGTATGTTTCAAATATTAACTTGATATCGGAGTTGATAATGGTCTAACGACCGAAAAAAGATCCATGGGCCTTGATACACCTATGTACAAAAAAGAGGCGCCCAATAACACAACCTACAAAAAGGTCACGATTGTTGATGGACCTAGAATCTTTGAAGTTAATTGTGATAACCCAAATAATATAAATAATCAATTCTCAACAGGGCTTGACTAAATGAACTTGCGGGAGGGTGTTAGATATTTGTCCCATACCGATTACAAACATAAAAATCAACCAGTATATAATTATATATGGTGCTTCACTCTATTGACTTGACATCTTGGCTTTTAAGAGTGTAAGCCCACATTCATTATATATTGGCCCGCGCGCACACATGCACGGGCCCAAATCCATCGGGTTGGGTCTGTTCCAATTTCAACTTGGTGTTGAATCAATTCAGAAAAGCTCGTATTGATCAGCGTGTGAAACAAGCTGATGGTTCTATGAGCTCAGTTAAGCATGTGGGGGAGTTCATGTTCAATTCTCAGCTCATACTAAGAAATGTGCTTCATGTTCCATGGTTTGCCTTTAATCTCCTATATGTGTCCTGCCTTAATCGTATGTCTCAAGTGTTCATTACTTCCAACCCAAACTTTGTCTCGTGCAGAACCTCGGAACTAGGAATGTACTAGCTGTGGGAAGGGAGTTTTTGGGGCTATATATTTTGGATCACTCCAGCCTTGTCAATCCGTCGCAGATAAAGCCTACTCAGCCACATAAAGAGTCTGTGATGAAATTGTCTTTTTTGAATTTTGACTCTTTTGTTCCATTTCATGAAACTGTTGTTTTCTCTGCTAATTCCTGTAATTTGTTGTTGTGGCATGAAAGACTAGGCCATGCTTTCATGAATGTACTGCGCAAACTGAATTCTGTTAATTCCAATTCTCCTTCCCTACCATCATGTGAATCTTGTCATAAAGCTAAGCAGACAAGGCTTCCCTTTCCTGGACATCTCACCACTTCGGCTCCTTTTGAGTTGCTTCGCATAGACTTATAGGGGCCCTATACCACAGCGACTATCAATGGGGCTTCGTATTTCTTAACTGTGGTTGATGACTTCAGTCGCTCCACTTGGGTGTTTTTGCTCAAAAAGAAAACACAAGTATCTGATGCTATGGATAAATTTTTGTGCATGATCAGCACACAGTTTGCTTGGCCAGTAAAGATAATCCGCACTGATAATGGTATGGAATTCGTCAATCAAGTATGTGAAAGTTTGCTGTCTAAGAGAGGAATAATTCACCAACGCAGTGTTGCGAACACTCCTCAATAAAATGGGGTGGTGGAGCGAAAACACAGACACCTATTAGAGATGATCAGGGCATTATTGTTTCGTTCAAATATGCCAGTGAGATTTGGGGAGAAGCAGTTCTAACAGCAACCTATATCATCAATCGACTTCCCTACTCTGTGCTTCAGTGGCGTAACCCTCATGAGATATTATTTGGGAGTCCACCAGATTTGGGTTCAATGAGAGTGTTTGGATGTCTCTGCTATTGTGTCATTACTGCACACACAATCAAACTTGCCCAACATGCATTCAAGGCAGTCTTTGTTGGATATTCTGTAGTAAGCAAAGCTTACAAAGTATATAATCTGGAGAGCAAAGCCATTGTGTTATCCGTGATGTGGTTTTCTATGAGCATGAATTCCCTTTCCAGTCATCTTCACAGCTCACGAATCTCGTTCCTACTGATTGCCCTATTACTCAAAATTCTGTATTGCCTTTTCCATCAGCATCTCTCACACCAGAAATTCATCCGTTATGCTGCAAACCTGACCCTCATCCCTCATCATTTGATCAGCTGTTAACACAGTCTCCTGAATCTCCACCTGCAATAGATACATCCTCAAATCCCACAGATGAATTGCAATCCTCATCTCACAAAAAATCCACTTCTGCAGATAATGACTCAACTCTCCTAGACATCACTCCTCCTCCCAGAAGAAGTTCACGCAACAGAACTGCCCCATCTTGGCAATCAGACTATTATGTTTCCAATTTTTCATCTGCAGCATCCTGTTTCATTTCCCTATCCACATACTCTGAACCGAAAACCTACTCCTAGGCCAGCAAATCTCCTGAATGGCAAGCAGCCATCCAATCAGGGCTTCAAGCTCTAGAAAACAACCAGACATGGCGCCTGACCACTCTCCTGCCTGGTCAGAAAACAGTTGGTTGCAAATGGATCTTCAGAGTCAAATACAATCATGATGGTTCCATTGCTCATCACAAGGCTCGACTGGTTGCTAAGGATTATAGCCCGATCGAAGGCATACACTTCAATGAAAGTTTTTCCCCAGTTGCAAACACTCCACAATTCGGGTCTTACTTACTGTTGCTATGCAGAGACACTGGCCAACCGCCAATCTCACAGCTTGACATCAATAATGCCTTCCTACATGATAATCTAGATGAAGAGATGTACATGGATCTGCCCCCGGGTATTCATCACCCAATTCAAAATAAGTATGCTTGATGCAGAAATCTATCTATGGCTTGAAACAAGCCTCACGACAATGGAATGTTGAACTATCTTCTAAGCTTATCAGTTATGGTTTTGTTTAGTCTCATTATGATCGTTGCTTGTTCATAATGGAGCGTTCTGGTTATTTTCTGGCCCTGCTAGTCTATGTCGATGATTTGCTATTGACAGGAAGTTCAGCAACTGAGGTGAACAAGGTGAAAAACTTCCTTGATGCAGAATTTAGCATCAAAGTTCTTGGAGAAGCTAGTTATTATCTTGGAGTGGAACTCCTGAAATCTGATCATGGTACTTATGTCACTCAACGTAATTACATACAGGATATAATCTCTAATCTTGGACTAGATGATGCGAAGATAACCAGCACACCTTTTCCATCCGGGCTGAAGCTAACAGTAGAAGATACTTCTCCCCTACTTGCTAATCCATCTCATTATCGGAGTCTCATGGGTCATCTGTTGTATTTGGGATTTACTAGGTCTGATATCAGCCATGCCACTCAGCAACTCAGTCAATACATGCAACAACCACATGAGCAGTATTGGAATAGTGCAATACATGTGGTGAAATATCTCAAAGGGTGTTCCTCCCTCGGTCTTTTTTTGCCATCTTCCAATGACCTTAAGCTTGCTGCTTTCTCTGATTCAGACTGGGGATCATGCCCAGACTGCAGGACATCTCTCACCGGCTACGTCATCCAGGTGGGCACAGCTACAGTCTCATGGAAAACCAATAAGCAACAGGTGGTATCTAGATCTTCTGCCGAGGCTGAATATAGAAGTCTTGCCTCAACTGTATACGAACTTAAATGGCTATCTTACCTTCTCCAAGAGCTGCGAGTTCCTGTAACCACTCCTATACCTCTCCACTGTGACAACCAAGTTGCCTTGCATCTTGTAGCCAACACCACCTTCCATGAATGGACCAAACATATAGAAATGGACTACCATTTTATTCGTAATCAGTATAAGTCTGGATTCATTAATCCACTGTATCTTCCTTCATCTCATCAACTGGCAGGTCTATTTACCAAGGCTTTACCTCAAGTTTCGTTCCGCCATCTTCTCTCCAAGATGGGCCTTGTCTTGCACCCTTTGCTCCATCTTGCGGGAGGTGTATTGTGAATGAAGATGTCGGAAGAAAGAAGAAGAAATCAGAAGCAGAGGAATCAGAAAGTGGCTAAGCTGTAAAACTATGTTGAATTGTTCATACATTCATTAGTTTATATTTTACATGTGTTTGTACAGTAGTGGGCCAGATAGGAAGCCCAAATCAAGTGTATATTACTCCCAATGGGAGACTGAGATGCACAAGCGGGAAAATAAGAAATACAGCAGAAAGATTTTTTTCCCGATTCTTCTGTTCTTATCACTGTAGCAACCCCTCGATAGAAGTGGTCGATCTGCTATAAATCTTACAATCAAAAATGATTGTTGCACAAATCTATAACTTGAGAGTGCTGATTTTCACATGGTATCGGAGCACCAAGGTTAGGGGCCCAAGTTCGATAGGCTTACCGAGTCGGACTTGAGGGGGGAGTGTTGACGTATATTAAGGTTGTCCCATTCCGATTAGGGAAGCTAAGTTTGAGGAGTTTAAATATAGGAATTGTGGGGTACAAATCACCTTAATATCATGATTTTGACGAGAATACTCACATTCCTACCAAATAAACCCCCACACGTGCACCCACACACACGAGACCTGGCGTCCCACTGTGGGTTCAAGTTTCATTCTATTCAGGGGCTCGTGATCCATTTATTGTGCCGACCCAATTTCTTTATAAAAATTTAACAATTCCCAATGCTAGACTACTCTGATGATCCTTGGGTCTCATGGGACACGGTTCCTCCTCTTCCGATTACGTTATTCGTATTTGTAACGAGAAGTAAGACTTATTTTTTTCTTTAGGTTCCCTATTTTAATTAAAGCACAAATTTGACTTTGAAAAATATCAGCTGCGCGACAAACTTATGGGTCCCCCTACCTCTCGGCTTACCAACCCTCGTTGATTCATATTGCCAGCTAATGAATTGAGCCTGTAGCACTACTACTGTATAGTGACTATTGACTAGAGTCTGTAGACTGTAGATGCCTTGCATGTCAAGTCTCCACCCCCCTCACCGTCGCGTAGCATCCAATCCACCCACCGTGTCCGCCGTGGCGGTGGCAGTTGCATTGAGCACGTGCTCCTCGGAGAAGACTACGCGTCGGACGTCGAATCGCGAAACAAAAAACGAGATTTATAATTTTATTAGGAAAAGCATAACACACAAATTCAACGCTGCTTTGCTTTGCTTGTGCCTTAAATCAGGTTTCGACACTTTCTGCTGCTTTCTTCCTTTCCCACTTCCCCCAAACCCGGACCCCCCATTCATAATTTCATAAATCAGAGCTGACTTTTCCTTCAAATACACACACAAAACGGAAATGTTATATAAGTAACCTCCTCTCCTCAAAGCTACAGTGGTGTGCTGGTACCGTTATTGGCATCAATGGCGCCACACAGAATTCTCCTCCAATCAGTCGCCATACTTGCATTCTTTATCCTCGTTTTCGGGCTCGCATCGGCCCGGAATTTGGGTGGGAACAGGGTTGAAATAACATACGGGGCTACACTCAATAGCATGTTGCCAAGAGGAACAATACCAACTTCAGGCCCGAGCAGGAGGATCAACAACGCAAACGGTTAGCACTGCGACGAGTCTGGAGAGTTTGTGTTTTTGGATTCAGCCACCCTCTTTCTTGTTCTGTTCATTCAGTTTTGCAGTTTCTTCAGATTATGTAAATTGGTTATGTATGTTATATACATGGAGGAATTGGGGGTAAGTAGCTTCATATTTAATGGCATTACTTCTGTCTGTGTGACTCTGAATCGCATGAATTCCTTTCCTTTACTGGGAAATCTTTACATTGACAAATCAAACGATTATGTTTGTATTGTAGTCTTGTCTCTATGGGATGTGAATCTCTGTTTTCTGCGCAACTCAAAATCACTCCATTTCCGAGCAATAAAGCGAAGAAAAGGCATTGTGTGCCAAAAATTCATGGCTGCCAGTGCCAACTAATAACTACTGGAGGAGAAGAGGAGAGCGCCTGAAATTTGCCATTAATGGGAGTGTAACTTTTTAGTTATAATAAGGACACGAAATTTAAGGCTCAAAAAGTTGCCGGAACTTACGCAACTTCCAGAATTTACAGGAAATTAGGATACAATACAAGGAATGAGTTGCAGTTAGGTTTTTGGGTTGATTTCTGTCATATTAACAGGAACAGCACAATCGCGGATCCAGATACTGGTAAGGTCTATCATATAATCCAATCTATGTTATCATCCACTAGAGGTCAGATAGGGTGGAACTAGTAGTTCTGCCGTCAGCCCTTCATCCTGCCTGGATGATGCCTAAGTGCCTGTTTAGGGATGCCTAAGGGACCGTACACTCCATAGTGGTTAACAATTACTATCAAAGTTCATGTATTCAAATATCTCAGCAACATGAGTCGGTCACACTTAGCTTGACAAGCGTATCTTACTTCCCAACAGTAATTTGCAGGCTATTGCAGTATGACTTATAGTTTAGCTAATTCGGTATTAAAAAAAATCATCTCCTACTGAGTACACTAATTCAACTCACAACATGTTTTGGCATGTTTCCATATTTACGCATGGTTAGGACAAAATTGATTAGAAAATTTTAATTAACAATAAATGACTACTTAATTTAGAGAAGAAGTAAGAAAAAAATTTTAAAGAAAAAATAATTAGAGAAAAAGTAAAAAAAATAATTAGAAAACAAGTGAAATGGAATTACAAACTAACAAGATGAACCACACTATCATATCATTGAGGTACTAGAATTTATGATGCACTAAAACGAAAGAGTTAAATGATTTATTTAATCTTTTGTGTTATAAAGATTTATTTATTCTTATTTGTTATAACGATTTATTCTATCTTTTAAAAAAGAACGCCATAAAAATACATAAAAAAAATATATAAAGTAGAGCCATTTTTCAATGAAGATTAAATAATAAACGCGATAGAGTGATATTTAATTATATTACGCAATTATGTTTTGGCAATGTTGACGACCGAAAATTCAAAATCCTAAAGTAGAAACTAGGGATCAGAGCATATGAATTCAAAGTCACAAATACATGTATACGGGAGTGGTTCATAATATACTCGGGTATTTTTTTTTATTAGACCCAATTCTTTGGATTAGAAATTTGTGGGGATATAAAGAGAAATATGATTTCCACACCCAAAAAAAAGATAACACCATTTAATCTTATTAAAAACTTGAGCATTGATTGTATTATCACAATTACATTGTTTTATATTTATTCCTCAAACTCGGAGTAAAATGCAATTTATCCCCCGGTGACTTAGGTTAAAGTCAATTTACTCATATTCGGTTTACAAACTGATAATTTACCTCCTTATGGTTTAAGAAAATAGCAATTTACCCCGCATGCATCTCCTCGTGTGAAATGAGAATGAGCGTGAAAAAAAATGAAGGAAAAAGATTGTTTTGTCCCTTAATTGTCTATTAAAGCTTATTATTACTTTTTAAATTATTTCATTACAAAAATACTATTTAACTATGGAAAAATTGTAAAAAAAAAATTATAATAATACAAGAAATTATAAAAATTCATACACCCAACATGTGGGTTACACACATGCTATGTCCAATTGATGTAAATGTCCAATTGATGTTGAAAATATCCTACCCGGATTTGAGAAAATAATATCAACCAACTTATAAAAAAATGGAATGATACAATCTATCACCTTTAACTTAAAATTTTAATGAGAGTAACTCACATGTACCTTATAAGTTGGCTCACACATGACCCGAGCCCAGAGGATCGAGTCTATTTTCAAACATAGTATCGAAACAGACAATCTAAGCTCGTGATTGGTTCCGGTGAAGTCCAGAGGAAATCCGACCCATGTGGTAGGAGGCCATGGGGATTTGACACAAATTGGACATTATTGTGGGAACCTCCATGATTACTTCAAGGATCTGTCTAATTGTTTCCAAAAATGTTCCGAGTATTAGCATTATAATGAGTTGTGATCCAATTGGGCATTATCTTTGTGCTAATCTCAAGTCTCAATAGTGTAGAAATTTGAACAAATCCGATCCAGTAGGTTCGGGCCAGTGCATGTGTGCGCGCATGAGCCACTGTATAAAAAATATGGGCTTACAGTCATAAAAGCCTTAGCACGAAGACAATAGAATGAGGCACCAAATTTCATTATATATATATATCTTGATCGAAATGACGAACTTAACAAACATCTCAGGGGAATGCCAAAACATAAATTTGACAAGCTACAAAAAGAATGTCAAATTTAGAAGTGCTAGTGATCAAAGACAATCCAGTAGTAGCTTAAAACTGAAAGGCATAAGCTTCGAAGGGGTTCAGGTGGCTTAACACTAAGTCACTAATTGAAAATAACCCTGGGCTGTGTAAATGTAAATACTTGGAACGTTCAAAGTATAGAAGCATCTCCAACTAATAAGCGAAAATATATGCGGAATTATAAAAAACACGATGTTTACGTGAATTGACAATTGCCTACTCCACGGGAAGAGCTCTTCCGTTTTTGTGTTTTTTCTTTCTTGCTTTTTCTCTCGTTTGTTCAAGTATTTATAGAGTCTTCTACATGATTTACTCCTTTAATAGAATCCGTACCGATAAGGAATGTGATCTCTATAATTTAAGGATCACTAAACAGGGAAAGAATTTGGTCAAATCTTTTCTATAACACTCCCCTCAAGTTAGGTGGTGGATGTCCGACGCCTAACTTGGATAATACTTCTTGGAATGACCGACCATTAACTGTCTTCGTCAATATATCTGTCAGCTGGTCTTCCGATCTCACAAAAGAAAGTGTTACAATCTTCTCTTCAATCTTCTCTTTGATGAAATGTCGATCGATCTCCACATGCTTCGTTCGATCGTGCTGAATTGGGTTCTCTAATATGTGGATAGATGCCTTGTTGTCATACATCAAAGGACACGCGTGCCTGGGCAGAAATCCAAGCCCAGTCATCAATTTTATAAGCCACAGAACTTGTGTTGCTCCTCGAACTATACCTCGAAACTCTACCTTAGCGCTCAGCCTCGCTACCACTGTCTGTTCTTGCTCCTCCAAGTGAAAAGATTCCCTCCAATAAGAGTGAAGTACCCTGAAGTACAACGCCTATCCACAGGGCTAACTTCCCAATCCACATCGGTGTAAGCTTCAATGTCTAGATGTCCATTCTTAGAATACGTGACTCCAGTATCTGGTGATCCTTTCAAGTATCTCAACATTCTGAAGGCTGCTTCCATATGATATTTCTGAGGGCTGTGCATAAACTGACTCACCACTCCTACTACATACGAGATATCGGGTTGTGTATGTGCCAAATAGATTAATTTCCCTACCAAGTGTTGGTATCGATTTCTATCAGCTGGTCCAGCTTTCTTTACCATCTTCAGCCCACGATTAAGCACCATAGGTGTTTTCACTGGCTTGCAGTCTAGCAATTCTATTTTAGCCAAAAGGTCAAGAACATATTTCCTCGGAGATATATAAATCCCCTTCTTGGACCTCATCACTTCTATCCCCAAGAAATACTTCAGCATCCCCAAATCTTTCATTTTAAATTCCCAAAACAAACTTTTTCTCAGTTCTTCTATCTCATCAACATCATCCCCAGTGATAATCAGGTCGTCCACATAGGTAATGAGGCACGTGATGCCTTGAGGCCGTCGCTTCAAGAATAGGATATGATCAGAGTTACTCTGGATGTACCCACACTTCTTTATAACGATCGTAAACCTCCCAAACCAAGTCCTGGGTGACTACTTCAATCCATACAATGCCTTGCACAATCAGCATACTTCATGGGAACGAAACTAAGTAGAAAAACCTGGTGGTGGAGATATATACACCTCCTCAGACAAGTCACCATGCAGAAAAGCGTTCTTCACATCAAACTGGTGAAGATGCCAATCTATGTTTGCAGTCAACGAGAACAGGACCCGAACTGTGTCAAGTTTGGCTACTGGAGCGAAAGTCTCTGAATAGTCCACACCATATGTCTGGGTATAATCCCTTGCGACCAATCTAGCCTTAAGCCTTTCGATCGAGTCATCAGCCTTTCGTTTAATAGTATACACCCATCTGCAACCAACAGGTTTCTTCCCGAGAGGTAAGTCACATTTCTTCCAGGTTTTATTCTTCTTTAGTGCACTCATGTCCACTTCCATAGCTTGTTTCCATTCTGGGATTTTCAAAGTTTCTTTCTCATTTTGAGGGATATTCTCACTATATACGGCAACAAAGAATGCTCGAGCGGATGCGGACATACTCCTCCTGACGACATTAGCAATAGGATACCTCTTGGTCTTGGGATCATGATCTGGAGTGAATCGCTTCTGGGGGGTTCCCCGAGTAGAGCGATCTGGAAGAACCCGAATAGGGGTGACTGGAGATCCTACATCGAATTCAGAAGGCATAATATCCAAGGAAACTGGCTCTGGTGAGAGTGCACTTACCGGAGTATCAATTGAAGAAGATCCTTGAGGTTGCCCTGTGAGGTTTGACAATATTATATTGTCGTCGCATTCCGGAGTGGGTGGTCTACCTGACTCATGGGTAGGCTAAGGTAGCACTTGTGCATGAGGCACATGAAGTGATGTGGCTGGGACTTGGGAAGAGATGGGAGACGATGGCAGGGGCACGTGGGGCGCCGCTGCGGATTGTGTCGGCTCGCTGATAGAAGGGCTCAACCAATCCAGTCCGTCTACTTCCTGTATTTCCCCTGACAACTGGATTGGGTAGGTGCATAGAAGAAATATTTTGTCTCAACGAAATCACAGTCCATCATGATAAATAATCGTCGAGTAAGGAGATTATAACAACGATGTCCCTTCTGTGAGGTCCCATATCCCACAAACACATATTTTTCAGCACAATGATCGAATTTCGACCAATTCACCTTTGGGACTTGAACATAGGCAGAACATCCAAATATCCGGGGAGTAAGAGTTAAGGGAGGTGGTACCTGTGAAAGTTCAGATAATACTTGGATAGGTGTTCTAAAGTCCAAGATCTGGGTAGGAAGCCGGTTGGTTAGATACGTGGCTGTAGATGTTGTTACGGGCCAAAAGTATGGTGGAACTTTCGACTTAAACATAAGAGCCCGAGTAATCTCTAGAAGGAATCGATTTTTTTCTCTCGCTATGCCATTTTGCTGTGGGGAATAAAAGCACGTGGTTTGATGTAACATCCCTTTTTCAGAACAAAAACCCTGCATCTTTTGATTCGCAAACTCCCCTCCCCCCATTATCAGAGCGAAGGATCTGGATTTTTGTCCTGAACTGAGTAAGAATCATATGATCGAATTTGGAAAATTTTTCAAACACCTCAGACTTATGACAAAGAAAATAGATCCACGTCATCCTAGAACAATTATCGATAAATAATACGAAATATCGTAACCCTTGTCCCCCAACCGAGGGAGCAGGACCCCAGACATCAGAATGTATCAAAAAAAATATCAGGAACACAATTATTTGAAATTGGAAATGAATGCCTATGATTCTTAGCTAACACACAAGTCTCGCAATGTAAAGGAGTACTAGAGGCTTGAGGGAATAATCGACGAAGGTACTTATGGGAAGGGTGGCCAAGACGTCGGTGTCACAATCAACTTTTGGACTGGGTAGATTCATGAGTCAGGAGTATCCATCCCGGCAGCGAATCTACTTCGTCAACATAATACAAGTCATTCTTCTCAGTGTCACACCTAATTATCCTCTTCGAACGGATATCCAGTAAAACACAGAAGGAAGGAAACATCATCACAATGCAATTGAGTTCTTTCGATACGTGGCTAATAGATAACGGCTTGTAAGATAACGACGACACATAGAAACAATTAGATAAGCGGATGGAGGGCAAAATATCAATAATACCCGCCCCTTTTATGGGAGCAAATTCTCCATTCGCTGTCTGTACAACTTTTTTCTTCGAGTCCTGTAAAGATACAATATCTGATAAATCATATGTGATTGTGTCAGTGGCGCCACAATCGAATATACATTCTCCATGTTTCTTACTATTCGTCCGTCCTGCAATATTCACACAGCCCACATGCGATCTGGGCTTAACAGGCTTACTGATACTGTTATTTTGGGCCATAAATTTTCCTGCAGAAATTGTGAACTGTTCTGGCCCAACACACTTGTTCCTGGGCTCATCTAATTTGCTGGTTAGCCCAAAACAAGAACTTTGAAGATATTTGGGCCCAAAAATTATAAAGCCTGGCTCGATAATGTTGCGATTTTTACCTGGGCCGTGGAAAACTGGTTCATTACCTCCTGACTCTCGGGTCACCTCTTCACTTGTGGGTTTTCTTCTCCGAACCCTAGGTTCGCGATCCCCATTGAATCATTGGTTGCTTCGCCAGTTTGGCATCCATCCGTGACGGCGGAGGTGCCTCGTCCTTTCTTCCGTGCTCCTGGTGGTCCATTAAACTTGTAGCACTCGGCTTTCGATACGTGTTCTCCCGGTATGTTACAGTACTCACATCTTACATTTGGGCGATGAAATGACGGTTGTGCCTGAAAATGGCCCTCCGATCGTCGCTCTGTGTTCTGGAATCAAGAATTCCTAGTGTCGATTTGCTGATTTTTCTGTTTGATTATGTGTTTGACCCCAATTCTCGATGATGGGTCTGACGCATCGGAGGCCACCATGGGTCAAGACATTTGTCCAGAAGAGCTATTACACATAATATAGGCTTGTACATGGCAATGGTTCAAGTCTGTTGCGGCAAAAATCTCTTTTGAGTATGGGATAGTTCAATGGTTAGAAAATCCTATGTTATGTCTGTTAACATGTAGATAAATGTAGAGATTAAATAATGTACGTATGATTCGTTTTTAATAGAAAGTTTGTTTTACCAAAAAAATTCTCACTCTGTTGAGATTGGATTTTGTTACCATCCATCTCCACAATCGAGTGTTTAGGGAGAGATTCCGAAAT
Source organism: Pinguicula primuliflora (assembly GCA_025802335.1). Lineage (NCBI taxonomy): Eukaryota > Viridiplantae > Streptophyta > Magnoliopsida > Lamiales > Lentibulariaceae > Pinguicula > Pinguicula primuliflora. The sequence goes on from JAOYMZ010016670.1 coordinate 17,739, forward strand.
ATGACCCATTAGATTGGTTATGCCCTACTCTACTATCCACTCTGATATCTATATTTGCAGTCCAAGTTCTACAATTTACAATTGGTACCATTTTTATCCTTATTCTTATCAGTGATATAGTACAGCCATAACGGGATGAGCTACTGTCGGTATGTCATTGTAAGTAATTTTGAATCCTTCTCTTTACCTATTGTTGTTATTGTTGATCATGAATTGAAGATGTAGTATCAAAGTCAAAGACCGCTCATTATACACTTCCAGACATACTATCCGTGAAAAGAAGTCAAGGATATTTACTCCAGATCATCTACGGGGCTCTCAACAATACACAGTGGTTGATCTCGTGAGGGGAAATCACATAGATTTTGTCCAAGCTTTTTCAGTTGCACTTTATAATGGAGATACCCCAGAGTGTGCAGAAGGTGATGGATAGACCAGAGTAGCATGAGTCCATTAGTGTGGAGATGGAGGCATTGAATAAAAGTGATACTTGGAAGAGGTTCCAGTTGCCATCACGAAATAGAGTAGTGGAATCAAAATGTATGTATATTATTAAGAGGAAAGCATACGAGACCGTGGAACTCTTCGAGGCTCGGTTAGTTGCCTAGAGTTATACTCACACCTATGTATTAAGACTATTCATATACCTTCTCGGCATTGCCAAACATGAACAATATTCACATTCTTTTTTTTCTTGCAATTCCATGTGAAGAATGACTTTCTTCATAGTCACTTAGAGGAGGAAGGAAGACTTTCTTCACATTCGGTTGGGCGCCGCCGAGTCGTCCGATATGACTGCTTGGGCGTTGGGTAGCCAGTACCCGCCCGACAACGGCCACTTTTACAACAATAGATGAAAATGACGGTTACACTTTTGAATTGTGTGTTGTCAGCTTTTGTATTTGTATCGGTGTGTATTTTTAAATTAGTTTTCACAAGCGTGGAACAAAATCGAGCTCGTCACCATCTCAACGTTGGTAACAAGCTTGGCAGGACATTTTACAAAACTTTATCTTTTAAGCTGCGACACAAAAAAATTAGCTTTATATAATAGATTTTGGTCCTATTCAGTTTGGTTTGACCAGAAGAAAAAAAAGTTATATTTGCCTCCTGCTAGGTTGTCAGGTTAGCTTTTGTGTGATTTACCATTCAAAGTTGTCATGCCTAAACATGATTCACCTCATGCATGACGAATAGAACCGTTCAACTTCGGTGGCCGCCGTTTACCGATGATCCTCCCATCACATTAATTGAATTTGATGGTAGTTTTGACTGAAAAAATGGATTGAAACGTAAAGAAGGAGAACAAAGAATAATTTAAGGAAATAAAATGGGATCGTCGATTGTTGACGCGTGTTCTTCTACGTGACACGTGTTAACTTTGTCTGTGTTGATTCAGCACTACGCTTTATTTCTTTCAATAGCCTCAATGGTGGCAGATGTACATCAAATTGTTGTCTTTCAAGCATTATTAATCATTTTGTTTAAAAGGCAGTTTGTAAAAAAAATTCAAAAGAAAAAAAATACCAACGATATATTGTGTAAAGTTAAATTGAATTTTGTACAAATTGAAATTAATTACTAAAATGACCCAGGTCGGAAATTAAAATTACCCGTGCTAAAACAGATAAATACGTCGGAATTATATGAAATCGCATGTCATATAAAAGGGGAG
>JAOYMZ010016681.1:0-19412 GCA_025802335.1 Pinguicula primuliflora
ACGTGTAAGATGAAGACTGTTCCGCCTTCTCCTCTGACATCGCTACCGCCGCACCTCCCTCCATTCTTGACCAATCACGACTGTTCAAACTCTATAATATAATTCGTGGATAGAAAACCAACCAAAAACGGATGTGAAATAAATCCTACAATATCGAATGTTCCAATCAAGCAATTCGATGGAAGAGATACAATTCGTGGAGATTCAGATAAGCACAGCGGCGGCGGAGGGGGTTCTCCAATGAATGAGGAGAGGATTGACTTGAGGGAGAAAAAAATAAGAGAATAAGGGAACGATGTTGGAGGCTTTTCTGGAAGTTTCTTTGGTTGGTGCGAGGCGGAAATCGGAACAAAATTTGGAGGTGCGTTATATTTTATTTTATTTTAATAATTTTTGCCAATTTTTTTTTTAACAACACAAAATTAATATTTATAAAAAAATTAAGTAATTAAAATAATTAACTTTTGATTTTTGTCGTAAAGAGCTAGTTAAATTAATTGTTGTATTGGATAAAAATTAATATTTTTAATATTAGATCAGGTTGATATCTTTGGGCTAGATTGTATGGATCCCGGGTCCGCCAAAAGATAGGCCCGTAAGGCAGGCCACTGGATCTGACATGGGTTGTTCAGAAAAACATATTATTTTTTAATAGACTCGGGATTTTTTATGAGTTTTTAAATGTAATCATTTGTATTTTTGTTAAATTAGACATGTTCGATACCTAGACACCGTCTATGAGGTCAAAAATATCAGACCGTCTCGAATTTATCCTGGAAGGTCTGGCTTGGCATCGAGGGGCGGCAGGTCTGATGCCCCGGGGCCCTGGGAGGCCGCCTTGGCAGACGCTTAAGGCACATAGGAGACCGTCATCTTGAACACTTACACTAGGGCGCAATTTTTTGAAATGAATTATGTTGATTATTTTATAAACTTATTATGTTATATCTTGACGCATCGTGTCATATTTTGGACAATTTTTTTTATTTGTGATAGAAAAAATGATTCATACCCAAATTGTCACCACGGTAACCAACACTAGATTCGCAAAAACACAACTCTAATTATATCCATGTTAAATTTGCATAATCGATGATAAGTTTATAGTACATGAACACGGGATAAATCACCTCGAATTTTTGTGTTTTTGATATCATATGACTCTCATTCGTAGTAGTTGGTTAATTATTTGTGTATGCATTCATGTATATCATTTAAATTTATTTATTTTATTAATATATGTAAATAAAATAAAATGAATTTGCTGGCGGCTGTGTGCCGCCTAGGCGACCACTTTGACCGCTCAGACCGCCTAGGATGCATCTAAACCGCCTAGCGTACATGGGACGCCCAACGCTTTCTCGAACCTTAGTGAGCATTCAATTCCACAATAGATTTCTTGTATTTGAAGGAGTTTGCAATGAGGTGATGAAATCTTTGAGAAATTATTGATGAATCTTCTAGGATGTGTTTGGTAGCAGGATAAATAAGTGATAAATTCATGATTCAGAAAATTATTTTCTCATGATGTGTTATTTTGTGGGATTAGTCATTATTTTGTGGGATTGAGTGATACTAATCCTCCGTCACTCAATGAATACAAAATAATGACTAATGACTAATCCTCCGTCCCACAAAACATTATTTTGCCAGTTGACTAATCCTCCCTCCCGGCATTGAGTGATAAATTCATGATTCCTTTGTGGGATTACTTTTGTTCTTCATAACATTACTATTATAAAAACATATTCTTAATGGAATTAGTCTGAGTTTTAAAATTGTATTACGAGGAGATCTCTCATTGCATTTTATTATTATATCACTATTCACAACAAATGTCATTTCGAGCCGTTTAATTAAATATTATAACATTTTATATATTAAAAGAAGTTTCAATATACACTTTTAAATTTGCAATGTATAAATTGTTTTTTTTTTTTTGTAATTTTGAATAATTACAAAACTCAAGCAATCCAAACTAGAGCTATGTATAAATTTTTGCCATGTAAAATTTGTAATGTTTAATTCGTCCTTTCAGCCTATTATCTGCATGATTGCACCATGCCAAAACTAGACATAACGGGAATTATTGAGACAAAAGAGCAGATTTACGGATTAAGTGCTTGAAGCCTCTGAGAATTTTTTTTTTTGATAAGCAATTTTAATTTTATTGAATTTTTGGGAAAAACTGTACGAGGCCTATCTATTGGACTCCTTTTAGTCCAACATTAGTTTGGGCTTTAGACTAAATTACAAGGCCCATCTGACCATATTTGAAAACTTCTCCGTTCCGTTGTTGTTTTCTTCGCAGATGAGACGAACCAGTTCCATGAGTTCTTCTTGATCCGTTGTAGAATTCGATCAATGTCTCGTTGTTCTCCTTCAAAATGATGTGAATTGCAGGCTTTCCATATCTCCCAGATTAGCTTCCATGTTTCGTTGCTGATTTGATTCGGTGTGCCGTCGATGAATTCTTCCATATTTGGTACCTCTACTTCAAAGGTCGAGTTGACCCCCAACTTGATTAATTTCCATAACTGCTTTGTGATTTCGCATTCCATAAACAGGTGTTGTTGATTTTCCACTGTCTCTTCTTGTCTGCATAGATGGCATGTGATTTGTACCTCTTCGTGAATAATTTTTCTTCTTCGCAGATTACTCTGAGTTGGAAGTCGATTCTGGAGCATTTGCCACAAGAAGATGTTGATCCTTAGTGGTACCTTTCTGCTTTGTATTGATTTCAACTTTTTTAGTTCTTCATTGCTCCATGTACTTGGCTTTGTATTCTACATTATCCAACTGTAGCTTTGCTTGACCTCATAGCCTGCTGTTTGCTTTTCTCCGTGAACCCATAGATCATCCTTGTTTGCATCTAGTTTGATAGTAGATAGCAAATTATATAGTTGTGCCAGAATCTCTTCTTCCAGTGTGTCTAAGTTTCTTTTCCACTCAAATTGCCAAGACCACTGTCCATCATTCCATGTTCCCATTTGGCAGATTTGTTTCTGTTTCTTTCTGGTTTCTCTGTAAAGTCTTGGAAAGGTGTTGGCTAATGTTTCTTCTCCGATCCACCCTTCTTCCCAGAACAATATTTCGTTGCCTCTTCCAGCACTCAATGTCCAGTATTGCTGATGAGCTTCCTGCGTTAGGACTTTGTTTAGATCCTGCCACCATACAGATCCTTGTTTAATTTAATAGGCAGTTCCTAATCTTCTTTGTTGCTCTTCCGAGTTGTTTGTCAGCTCCCTTATTTTGCCAATTTTTAGTCTGCCCTGCTTTCCGTATCTTGATCTTAGAACTTTCTTCCACAGTGGTTCATTTTTTTCAATAATTCTGCTAGCCCATTTTCCTAGCATAGCTTGATTAAAAGCATCCATATTCTTCACTCCTAAGCCACCAGAAGCTTGACTTTGAGCTATTCTCTCCCATTTCACCCAGTGAACTATTTTCTTGTTTTTTAGTTCACCCCAGTAAACTTTCTTTTGCGCTCTCTCAAGGGTTTTTAATACAGTCCTAGGAGCTCTGTATATAGAGAAATAGTAAAACGGTAAGCTAGAAAGAATAGAATTAATGAGTATCAATCTACCTCCAACAGATGGTGCTGAGTTTTCCCACCTTTCTATTCTGTTTTTGAACGTTTGAAACCTCCAACAGATAGTGCTGAGTTTTCCCACCTTTCTATTTTGTTTATAAATATTATATATTTATAATATAAGGTAGTTCAATCTCATGAATTATACTTGTTATTTTTCACATATTATTTAAATCTTAATAATTACTAATATTAAAAAAATTATATACTATAAAATGAACATCCTAACCTCCTTCAAAATTTTTGAATCCGCCGGTGTGCCTATGGTTTCTTGCACTATTTGCTTGCCTTAAGCTTCTAAGGTCCTATGAGGAGTGCTCCGGCCATAAAATTACCCTTTGAAAGATAGAATTTCACCACAACTGGAGAACCTTATATCAATCAAGTGTCATATGGATAGGGGTGGGCATTCGGGATTCAGATTCGAAATTCGCCGAATCCCAATCCCATCCCGTTTTGATTCGAGCCCAAAATTTTGGGCATGATCCCGTCCCGATAACCGAAGTCTCGAACTAAAAAAGATAGTGTTTATTTTTTTGTTGCACAACTTGAAAACAAATCTAAGTCTTGATTCAATTTAATCACAGAAAAATTATTATTTCCTTGGATTCCAATCAATAAATTAAGACATAAATTAAAATATTTTTTTTGAATTTAAATAATCAATTTCCTGAAATGCAAAATCAGAGAACCAAACTAACATAGTCCACAAAGAAAAGAAATCACGAAAAACTAATGCAAACCGAGAGTACCCCAAAAGTATTTCTAACTATTTTTTTTTATATTTTATTATTTTTAGTTCGGAATTCGGATCTGTTCCGTTTAAAATGAGGCATGCCCTATCCCATCCCGAACTAGGTTCAGGACCTATTTTAAGGACCCGAACCCGTCCCAAACTCCTTACGGACTTCGGGCTTCGAACTTCGAACTTCGGACTTTGAACTTCGGGCCTGACGGTCCTCGGGACAATCCCAAGACGCGAATGTCATTTACCCACCCCTAGATATGGAAACCAATGGCACCCAGATAGCCCAAGTGAATTATTACCCCAAGACATGCTAGATGAAATCTGTCCCATCACACCACATTCGGAAGGATCAATGTGTTTGACAGAAGTTACAGGTTCCTTCAGTCAGAAAATTATAATTGTGAGAAATCTGTCCCATCACACCACATTGGGAAGGATCAATGTGTTTGACAAGCCGGTAAATTTTTGTCTATGCCTTGTCAGAAAATTATAATTGTGAGAATGTCCTTCCGCGCAATTATTTACTGCGCGGAACCAAGAAAATCTGACACTTACACGTAGAAATACACATTTACACATACTTCAATTAAATTTAATGTTTTCTCTCTCCTCTTGATGAAGAAGGATGAAGAGGAGCATCGGATAAGGATGAAGAGGAGCTTATTTTTCCAATCTCCAATCTACCAATGAAGAGATCTTGGCACACAGACTTCATTGGTAGATGTTTCTACACTCTTGCTTATTTTGGGATGATTTTGGATGACATTAAAGGCTCGGTTGTTCCACATCTCTCCTCCGATCATCTCTCGGTTGACCAACGGGAACGGGAACAGATCGTCTCAAACTCCGGCTAACAAGCACCCGATTCGCCTGAATTTCACTCCGTCCGACATCAAATTTGTCAAGTGCCACCACTATACCCAGTCCAACACCAACAAGATCGAAACTTTTTGCTGCTGTTGATTTCATCTATTAAAGGGTCTTTTTTTTCGTTTGATTCTTTTTTTGATTAATTCCCTTGTTCCGCCTCCTCTTTCCTTGTTCCGTATCCGAATGCTGTGGATCTACTCTTCTTGAACATGTTTCCACTAGGATTCTTCAAAACCCTCGTCAATTTGCTACATTCCAAACATTACGGCGAGGTCCGATCTAGGAAGCTCCATCTTTTCCAGCGATTGTTTTTGTTGTGGCTGCAATTATTAAGACTTGTTCTTTGAAGAAAGCTAGCGAGGCCCGATCTTGGAAGCTCACTGCCTTCCAGAGGTTGGATTTTTCCTGTGATGCCTCCAACGTGATCTTCTTCTCCGACACTCAGTGTGTGTAAATGTGTGATAATGTGTGTAATGAAAGAATTTTTTTAGCCGCGCAGAAGCCTTCTGCGCGACAGGGTATTTTGACAAAAATATCTTTGGCAAAGTATGAAATTTTCCCATAAGTTACTCAACATGGAACATCATAAGAGATAAGGGAACGCCCTCAGACCACTTCTCTTTTATCGAAAAATAAGTGTTTATATGTGGAGAATTCTCCTTAACACCTTGCGGTAGATGCGAGAATTCAAGCAAAATGAACTAATCTAGTCTTAAAATGTTCTTGATGTCTACTATTAGTGCCAATATAAACTATAGTATCGGACATTAACGTAGTTATGGTAAAATATAATTAAGGATTAAATTATAATTAATGTGTTTAATTATAATTTAGATAATTATTATATTGATTGGACTTTGGCCCATATCGGTCCATGTCTACTCTTATAAATAAGGGGATTCCAAAATCCTAACATGCGCTTAAGCTTTACGATGAAATTTTAATCTCATGTGTTAAGCCCCAGTTTTCATAGTTCTCTCGAAGTGCTGCCTCATCATCTTGGAAGGAGAGTTCTGAGTTGTGGAATACCACTGGGACTCTGGTAGCCCCGATAAAAGATTTACTCAACCGGAATATTACGATACACCACACTTTCGCTATAAAAGTACAATTTCGTATTCGTATTTAATCATCAGATCTATTATGATATTTAGGAGTCGATCCTACAGTGGTAAGAGAGTTAGGTTCCAGTTTGAATTGATTATGTTCAATTAAATTTTTCCGGAAACTAATCAAATATGTTCTGTGCGTTTTCCGGTAAAATCATCCACTGCATCATCGCTACCACCGCTGTCCCGTGTGTCCGTCACGTGCCTGTGGTCGCAGTTGGCGCGTGTATGTCATGTGTCGCGCCGAATTTATGCCGGACAACTTGATCTGGGATTTGGGTGAAAAATAGGCGTTTTCCGATGACTTGATGCGGACCGTGTTTATCACGCACCGTCATCTTGAGATTTATTTCCCCTCCTTCTGTGATATAGTGGCGGTAGATATGGTGGCTGAAGGTAGTGGCGAAGCCAAGATTTTCGGTAAGGGGGGCACAGTTCCTGTATAAAAATACGTATCTGAAATAAGGTTTATAAGAACAGTTTTCATACACAATGGTAAACGAAACAAGTAGTCGATTTGAACGAAAATGATGTATTTATGTTTGAAGTAACTAGAAAAAACACTAATGACCTCATAGATATCTTATGCAGCGTTCATTCCCCATGTCTCATAGCATTTAATTTTTAAATCATTTTGCTCCAGTGTCACGGATATAAGGAAATTTTCTCTATCAAAAACTGGGGTGCATACTGCGAAAAAGATGCATCTCCAGATGTCGATTACCGAGTACGACCAGGTCACCAGAGATGGTGAAATGTAACGATGGTGAAAAGCACGAAGGGCAAGTGCTTGGAAAAACTCAGTAACCGTAAGGAGCAAAAATCATGGCCCTAATTTGGGCCACGGCTTAGGGCTTTGACCCTAATTCAACCGGTTCGTTCGTGGGGGTCGTCGTGTATGAACCCCATATGGGACTAGGAAGGTCCGAAGGACTTGGATACCCATAGGTTACCCAATAAAAATCCTAGCCCTAATAAATAAGAAATCCATAAAAATATATATTCTTTGGTAAATAATATATTATTTATTTATAAAATACAATATATTTTTTTTTTCATTTTTTCTAGTTTTTTAGGGGAGGGGGGCATGTGCCCCCCTCAGGCTCTGTTAGTCAATGGATAAATAGGGGAAGATTGTAAATCTTCCCCACATATTTTCCGGGATTACATTCCTATAATCTCGGTATTTACCCTAGATATGATTACAAAGAGACTTGTATGAATAGGGGCCGAGACATTTGTAAAGAGAGTGAATAAAAAGTGACAAAGGTGGATCCTTTTTTTCCCGTGGACGTAGGCAAAGCTGAACCACGTAATTCTTGTGTGTGCTGTGTTATTTTTTCGTGTCTTTATGGTATCGGAGCAGGGGACGAATCCCGGTGTTGTCATCTACCAATAAGAAGTGTGTGATTGAGAGATGGCCGAGACAGCGACCGCTCTAGCGAAGGCTGCAACGGTTCTCGGCGAGCAGCTCGCCACAGTCCTGCAAAACAACAACACTACGTTAGTCGTGAAAGAAGGCGTAGCAAAACAAGGAAATCAGGGGGGATATCAAGCTTGCAGAAATTCTGGACAACAAAAACTATTCAATCTGGAAATGGCGGATGGAGATTGCGCTTGGTGGCAGGGGCCGGATTGAACATATCATAGGAGAGCCGATGCCACCCAAGGAGGGGGAGCCCGACTATCAATCGTGGTGGGAGCATGGCTTGCAAGTGTTTGATTGGATCACATCGAACATGGAACAGGGAATTGCTAGGCAGTACCTCAACTTCTCAACTTCTCAGGAATTATGGCAAGGGTTGGCCAAAACTTTTCAGTCGGGTGAAGATAACCTGCAAGTATACGATCTAACCACCAAAGCAGACAGTTTAAAGCAAGGGGAACTCACAATTGAAGAATACTATAGTTTAAGCAAAAACTTATGGATGGAAGTAGATCGGAGGAGGCCAAATCCCATGAAAGATGCAGAGGATATTGTAATTTACAATAAAATGCAGAAGAACACAGGTTGTTCAAATTCTTCCATGGGTTAGGCAGCATGTTCGGAACAATTGTTCGTGATATTCTGAAGGAGCGGGCTTACCGGACATGGACAGCGCGTACGCTACAATCCGGCAAGAGGCGGCACGTGACAATATTTTGGGACCAATGGGCCAGAATACTGGACCGGGTCAAAACCCTAACGGGCCTAGGTCAGGGCTCATCTTCCACCACGGATCTGGGTTAGGTCAGCAGATTGGGCCACCAAGTCCGAAACCACAATCTGAATCTGGGCCAGGTCGTGAAGTAGGCGAGGCCAATTACGGGGCAGGAACTGGAGTGTCGGTTGGAGGTGTCGCCAGATCTGGACCCGAGAACCCACCACCACAGCCAAGAGGCCCTCCGATGACCGCTCAACATCGCCACCCTCTGTTGCCACAATGACAGCCGGAAAACGACCGCGGTGGCTTCAACTCGTTCCGACCTCGGGAAACTCGCTACTGCAATAATTGTGGAATACAGGGACATATCCGATGAGACTACCGCAGAAACAACTTCTCTCACGGCAGGGGGAGCCAAAACACAGGCAACTGACCAAATCTGGGCACCGTCGCTATGGGTGAGTGTTCAGAGGAGGATGACCGGCCAAATGGCTTCGCTGCGGTCGGAATGGGAAGGCGAGAAACCACTCCGGACCATCGTGATGGCCGATTTTGGAGACAAGGACAAGATTGTATGATCGGAGTCGAAGATGAACGGTCGAACGACGGAGGGTTCGAGAAGCAAAATGACGATACACACCGACACAACACAGGTATATCGAGTAAGGATTTGAATTTACGCATGTGTCCCTCAACCCATTATACAGGATGATTTGTGCAGTCTGGGCCGAAACTTGTTGGGCCCAAAACTAATAGTGCAGGGAATAAAATTGGGACTGGGCTGCAGTGTGTTGGGCCACCAAAAGAATATTGCAAACATTATTTCTAGAGATGGGCCGAAATGTGCAAAACCCAGAAGACAGAAAACCAGCCCAAAATATTTTACAGACGGATGTTTTGGTGAATTCAGTGATGATTTATGTTATGCATTGCTTAATTCTAACTCTAATAAATCTCGTGAGGGGATTTTTGATTGTGGTGCGACCGATACAGTGACATATGATGTTATGGATATTACAAGTTGTCATGTCCCTCGGAAGAAAATTATTCAGACGGCTAATGGTGAATCATTACAAGTGAAGGGAGCGAGCTCTGTGGAGATCACTCAAGCCTTGAGACTATCCAATTGTTTATTTGTGCCTGCCCTGTCGCATAAATTATTGTCTATTAGCCATGTTACTAAGGAGTTGAACTGTGTTGTGCTTATGTATCCGTTCTTCTGTATATTGTAGGATATCCGGACGAGGAGATCATTGGGTGTGGCACTGAGAGGGTAGGGCTATATTATGTGGACGAGGTTGCTCCTTGTGGAAGAACCCTTGTGACCAAAGGAGTCTGTGATGTTGGGTGGTTATGGCACTGTCGTTTAGGTCACTCGTCTGATGGGTACCTTAAGACCTTATTTCCTAGATTATCTTGTTTTTCGATTCAGTGTGATTCATGTGCACTTGTCAAGACACATTGTACTTCTTTTTCGAAAAGTGTGACTAGATCTAAGATATCTTTTAAGCTTATTCATGCTAACGTACGAGGCCTATCCCCGATTATTGGCGAACATGTTCTTAAGTATTTCTTATTGTTTATTGACGATTGCACCCGGATGTGTTTGGTATATTTTTTGAAGAACAAATCGGATGTGTTCACAAAATTTTATCTGTTCTTTTGCATGATACAAACTCAGTTTGGTGGAGTTATGAAAGTATTTCGAACTGATAATGGTGAGGAATTCGTTAACTCCTCGATGTCCAGTTTTTTCAGTGAGCGTGGCTTAGTTCATCAGACCACATGTCCGTATACTTCGGAGCAGAATGGCGTCGCTGAGCAGAAAAATTGCATCTTGTTAGAAATTACACGTGCAATTATGATTGAGTCCAAGGTCCCCACCAGTTTTTGGCCGGAAGCTGTTGCAACAGTTGTGTATCTCGTGAATAGGTTGCCTACAAAAATTTTGAAACTAAGGACACCTCTTCAAACACTGACGACATTCATTCGGGTACCTTCCTATCTCACTATTTTACCACAGGTGTTTGGGTTCTCCGTGTTTGTGCATGTCCCGAAGGCCCAACGTAGCAAGCTTGAGGCCTGTGCAATTAAGTGTGTGTTTGTTGGTTATGGAGTGAATCAGAAAGGGTACAGGTGTTTTGATGCAGTAACCCGACAGTTGTATACTACTCTACATTGTGACTTCGTGGAGACCGAGTTTTACTATCAGACTGCCCAATCTAGCATTCAGGGGGAGAGTATGAGAGGTGATTCACTAGATTGGATTTCATATGCCCCGTTGAAGGTTCCAGCCCCGACCGTGCAGCCCGAGCAGCCTATGCCTGTGCCCTCCTTGCCACACGCGCCTGCTAATGATCCTCCTTCGCCGGATATCGAGGTAACAACTCTTGAGAACTCAGATCTATCTCACCCTACTTTGGATTCTGTGATTCCCATGCAGCATATTGGTGATGAGGAACCTACTGGACCCACACGAGTACTACCACCGCGGAGCACGTGGGGCATTGCAGCAAAAAGATATTCTCTTGATCATATTCTTGGCACCAAGTGATACCCCGTTGCTAACTTATTCAGAGGGTGAGAATCTGTGGCAGCAAAGTTGTTTGTATTGTCCCTATATCATGAGGTGATCCCAAGGAATGTGCAGGAGGAAGTTTCGACTCCTGAATGGAGGATGGCAATGTATGCAGAGATGAGAGCATTGAAGGAGAATCAAACATGGGAGAAGGTTTGGCTTCCTAATGGGACGCGTCCTGTTGGATGCAAATGAGTCTACACGATTAAGAGGAAGGAAGATGGGTCTATTGAGCGATATAAGGCGAGACTTGTGGCGAAAGGATACACCCAGATGTATGGGGTAGACTACTCGGAGACATTCTCTCCTGTGGCTAAGATTGACACAATCAGTGTCTTGTTCTCTATTGCAACCAACTGTGATTGGCCTCTGTATCAACTAGATGTGAAAAACTCGTTTCTGCATGGGGATTTGGAAGAATAGGTGTATATGGAAGGGCCTCCCGGGTATTCTGGGGAATTCCATCCAGGGGAAGTCTGCAGGTTGAAGAAAGTTTTGTATGGGTTAAAACAGTCACCTCGTGCATGGTTCGGGAGGTTCACACTAGTGATGAGAAAGCTTGGCTTTGCTCAAAGCAACTTTGATCACACACTCTTTACAAAGAGGAGGAATGGACGTCTGACATGTCTGCTGATTTATGTAGATGACATGATTATTTCTGGAGATGATGCTGATGAGATAGCTATGTTAAAGAGACACCTTTTCACTGAATTTGAAATGAAGGATCTTGAGATGCTGAAGTATTTCTTGGGAATTGAAGTCATGAGATCGAAGTTTGGGATTCATATATCACAAAGGAAGTACATTCTCGATCTCCTAGCAGAAACTGGTATGCTTGAAAGCAAGCCGGTGGACACTCCAATGATGCCTAAAACGGACTCAGGATAGTGGAGGGTGACCCCATGGCTGATCGGGAATGCTTCCAAAAATTGGTTGGCAAGCTGATTTATCTGTCTCATACCAGACTGGATATCGCATATTCTATCGGTGTGCTAAGTCAATTTATGCGTAAGTCCCAGAAGAATCATATGGATGCAACCATAAGAGTTGTGAGGTACTTGAAGGGTACTCCAGATACGGGAGTAACATTTCGGAAGTTTGGTCATTTGAGGATAGAAGCATATACCGATGCAGACTGGGCTGGGAGCCCTGTTGATCGAAAATCAACTGCTGGGTACTTTGTATTTGTTGGAGGGAATCTGGTGGCGTGGAGGAGCAAGAAACAGAAGGTAGTAGCCTTGTCGAGTACTGAGGCTGAATTTCGAGAGATTGCAAGGGGTTTGACTGAGATTCTTTGATTGAGACATTTGTTGAATGAATTGGGCATCTCATCCGATGACCCATGTCCATTAAGGTGTGACAATAAGGCAGCGATACATATCTCAGAGAACTTGGTGCAACACGACCGAACCAAGTATATAGAGATTGACAGACACTTTATCAAAGAAAAGCTTGAAGGAGGGGTTATCACACTACCGTATGTAAAGTCTGAAGATCAATTAGCAGATGTACTCACCAAGGCTGTGGCAGGGCGCGCATTTCATGATGTGATATACAAGTTGGGTATTGGACATCTCAATATTCAACTTGAGCAGGAGTGTAAGTCAATGGATAAATAGGGGAAGATTTACTCAAATCTTCCCCATATATTTCCCAAGATTACATTCCTATAATTCCGGGATTTACCCTAGATATGATTACAAAGAGACTTGTATAAATAGGGCCCGAGACATTTGTAAAGAGTGTGAATAAAAGTTACAAAGGTGGATCATTTTCTCCCATGAACGTAGGCAAAGTCGAACCACGTAATTCTTGTGTGTGCTGTGTTATTTTCCGTGTCTTGCAATTATTAATAAAAAAACTACTCATAGATAAGATTGATCTTAGTTGGTATATCAAATTAATGTACTATCTATAGACTATAACTCATTAATTAATATAATTGCATGGTGTAGATTTATGATTAAATTATTAATGATGGAACCTATGTTTAAGTTTTGAGAAATGCTAGATATCCCTACAAATTGGCCATATATTTCTGAAAAATACGTTTTTTGCACTACAAAAATGTTGAAAATAAAAAAAAAATTAAAATTAAAATTTATTTTACATGCAATTCAGAATTGTATTTATTAATTTTCTAAACATGTAGGGCGACTCTTATTTTTTTATTGTTGTTTTCCATAATTGAATTTTCCTGATAGTAACATGTGACTTTGGTTCCTCTCTTCTGGTCCACGACCGCCCTCAATAAATTTCTCATTCTATTGTTTAATATCTCCTTTTTAGGAAGAAATTAATGGAATTCGGTATTCCGTGTTGAATGAGGACAGCAACTCGCATGGTAATCAATAAAGCTACATGTATAAATAAGGGAACGAAATCAAATGACTCCATGTGTACTTACCCCCCAAAAAAAAGACTCCATGTGCATCTTAAATCTTAATTAAATGCATTAATTCAATTCAATTAACGAAAAGTGAAGGCGTGACCTACCCCCCAAAAAAAGTGAAGGCGTGAATAAAAGTTACATATGTGTTGACATAATGGTTATGAGACAATTGTACATCAAGTTTATTGAGTTCATCACATATGACTTGTAAAGTGTAGCTTAATTTCATACCATAATTTACAGGCTATTGCAGTAAGACGTTTAGCTTACCTAATTTGGGTGTTACAAAAAAAAATCAATAAAGCTACATGTATTGGCCAAGAAAAAAATTAAAAGGGTATGGATAGTGTTTAGGTATTAAAACCTCTGTTCGAGAAATAGGTCGCCTAAGCCGCTTAGACGACGGCAAAGTGCTAATATGTTGCCCTCCGCCTTGGCTGAATTACCGCTTAGGCCGCTTAGACGCTGAACATACCCTAACCGCCCGGAATCCGCCTAACACTTTCTCGAACACTGATTAAAACTTATGTCAACACCAAAAGCTCACTGAATCCACAAACCAAAACATATCAAAACTCAACAAATCCTCCCAAATGAACTGCTCCCAAACTCCATGCATGCAGCTATAAAACACTTCCATGTCCTATAACAATTTTCCTTGCAATCAAAGTAGGTCCAAAACACAGATCCATGGCCAGGCACATTGTTGTGAACCACCACCAAGCAGGCATCAGCCACATATTCTTTGGCTTTGGTACTCTACTCATGTGTGCATTGGCCATGTTTATGTGTGTCAGCCATTCCAGACGATGGCGGCGATGGAAATGTTGCTACGGCCGTGAAAGAGATGAGCCTGTCATCCAACTCAACCAGAATGAGATCGTCGTGTACCAGTTCGATGACACGGATCCGAGTACTCAGAGTGGTGATGGCTCTCTGTGGAAGAAGAACATACTCATGGGAGGAAAATGCCAGCTCCCCGAATTCTCAGGGGTCATTTTGTACGACTCCAAGGGAAACATACTCGCCCCTGACAAGAACAGGAGCCCAATTCCGATGCTTCCGTGGAAATGATGGGACTTGGCATGTCATGTTTCTTCTGCTGTTATCTTACAGTGTATGACTATAAACAGAGGATTCAAAGAGCTGAAGCCATGAATGTGATCAAGAAGTAATTTAGTAATTATACTACAAAATGAAGAAGCACAGCAGTGTTTGCAAATCAAGAAAAGGATGATTCATATAGTTAAAAAAGGCGAACACTTAACGAACTTTCACTGCACTTCGACCCCTAAATCCCACAACATTTAGTTTTGATGTAGATTTAGCAACACCTGAATTTCTCTGTCCAAACTGCTTTTTCCCACCAGATGACGTACCTCTTAAACTCCTGGTGCCGGACGACTTGGTTGTTTTGACAACTTTAAACTCCTTTTTAGCTTTGGGAACTGGAGATGTTTTGACGGGCGGGGGCTTTGGAGTCGAAGCTTTCTTCGAAACTATTGCTTTTCTTTGGGATTCAGATGATCCTGGGGTACCTTTGAATTTGCTTGAGATCTTTACCGTCCTAGCATGTTTCTCTTTCTGCTCATGTATGTGTGATCGAGCAAGATCCCTTTTGATCCTATCTACAGAAAGAGACTCCAAGCATTCATTTTTCGCTATGGCCTCCTCGATGGACGAAGCCAAAAGTGTATCCTTTCTGGCAACCAAACTTGTAATCTTTCCTGTAATTGAACAAAGAAAAGTTTAATTAGTAAGAACTGCCATAACATGATTGTGTCCCGGAGGACAGTATCATTTTAGAAACATGGTGGACTAAATCCACCTGTGTGTCACAAACTGGAACTTCAAATCCGCGAAACTTTTCGAGTTTTACTTTTTATATTGGCCACAATGACTGTTTGTGGCATACCTTTTGCACCCATTCGAGCAGTTCTTCCAGTTCGATGGAGGTAATCAACCTAAAAGGTTAGATTCGGAGAAAAACAGATTACTGAACCTATCATGACAATACAATAACAATAATTGATCACACATGAGAATTCTTACAGAGGTCAAAGGAAAATCGAACATGACAACATGGTCGACAACCAAGTCCAATCCTCTTGCAGCCAAGTCCGTGCAAACTAAAGTAGGACAATCTCCATCACTGCTCTTAAATTTCTCCAAGTTCTCAACCCTTTGCGAAAGAAATTGGTAATAAAATTTAGCAGGAACAGCGAACAAGAAGCGGGGATAATCATATATTAAAAAAAAATTACTGAAGAACATACTATTATAAATGCTCAGATGCAAAGGAAAACTCAGGAAATTTGAACTAGGAATTAATAGAATATGAAAGCACGATTGGATACTAACCTTTGTTCGGCTGGCACCTCTCCGTGGTAATTGACCGTAGAGATTTGGTTTTCATTTAAGAAGTGATCAACAGCTCGGCTAGAATTTAAGGTGTTACAGAAAACCATAACTCTGTTTCCTTTTGCTAGACTTGGCTCAAGGACCTATAATCAGATAATTAAATCAAACACCATGGAAACACAGAATCTTTTTTCCAAAAAGGAAAAGGAAACATTAATTATATCTTTTGTGCAAGGCCAAAAATTATTAACAAATGGGTACTAATTATACCAGACAGTTAACTAAATGCGACTCTTATGCAATTGTATGTCCGAATAAGAGTCAAGAAGGCCTTATTCTGTTAGTTTTTTTCAATTGCATTGCGTCAAGTTTAGAGTTTTAGGTGCATCCGTGTAAGACCCAAAATTGGCTTCAAAAGCAAGGACCGAAATATTGTAAAATCAAAATAGGAAAAACAAATGGTTCAAATGTAAAAGATCATTTCAGTGCATAACACACTGGCTCAATTTTCAAAATTCTGAATCACAAACAAACACAGCTAATCAATATTAGAATGAATATAACGTATGCCGTACTAAAACTAATGTATTATTATCTTCTTATGTTCTTAGAGTGCAGAAATCATCTATCTGAATTTACACCAAGAAACTTCATTAATGGCTCTTTATCTTGTCTAGAGGAGTTTGACCAAGTCTGCATTCTAGTATTGGCCCTGAGGACGAGGAAATAAGGGATGGCTGCTACTTACTCCTTTTACTGATTGTATTATGAAGATGAACTAACATCAGTTCAAAGGGAGTAGAGCCAATTAAAAGAACATGACCTGCAGTAACGCTTCCAGCTTATTCTCTGAACCTGAAAGTTTGATAAAATCATGACGAGCAGAGGCAATCTTCTTATGAAGTGTGGACGTACGAAGATGAGTAATTCCTTGAAACTCCTCATCCACGAGCTTCTGCACTGCCTGTAGAAATGAAAAACATACAGTTGCCAGAACTCAAAAAAGCATGAGGCAATTGCAAGAAACATCTATTAAAATACCCAAAGATGAGCAATAAGAACATGTAACAGAAACTGAAAATAAAATTATCACAATTCGAATATTATGCAAGCACAACAAACATTTTCCAGTTATTTTTGAATATTAAGTTTGACTTTGTTAGGAATCTCAAATTCACAAACATGGATCAAAGGATGAATATATTAACCACAGTAGTAACCTCGGGACACTACAGATCATGCAAATTGCAAGACCCTCGTAGAGAATCAGGTTTTAATGCATGGACACGGCGACAAAATCATAGACCTGATCCTTCCAAATCAGAAAAGTATACCTTTGTCATTGTTGCAGTAACCATTACAGTTTGAAATCCAAGACCTTCAGGTTTAGACGCTCGAGTTTTTAAAGGCCCAAGAAATTTCTTGATGTCAGGACCAAAGCCACGATCAAACATAGTGTCTGCCTCATCCAATACCTATTAGGATGAGACATCATTTACATAGAAGAAACATAGAAGTCAGAAATTTCACACAGAAAGAAAACTTCTTCAAATGAATGAAAATTAGTTAATTGGTGATTCTTGACTCATTACCAAATATTTGATGTCACCGTAAACAATATTGCCCTCTTCTATATGTTGCAGAACCCGACCCGGGGTTCCCACAATCATGTCAATTGGGGTATTCAAGGAGTCTTCCTGGGGTTTTAGACGACCACCGCCGCTAACCATGGTTGATCTAAATCGTGCGTGGTGACTAATAGATTTGGAGACGTGGAAAACCTAGACAAAGATGCGAGTTCATTGACTGCATGGTGAAATCACGGCCTACAAAGCATAAGAGATAGAACAGAAAAATTAACCTGCTCGCATAGCTCCCTTGTTGGACATAGTACAACAGCCCGAGGCCGCCTGGGCTTCATCAGCATGCCATGCAAAGTCTCGTCCTTCCTCAGCAACTACGAGGATGAAAGAAACTAATTTATTTCAATAAAACAGAGTGACTGTGTTAAATCTTAACGTACAATAACTAAATTAACAACTCAACGAGAGTGTGATATGAAGAAAATAAACTTAGTAACTCAGAAAGATGGCACTGGAACCAATAAAGAATGCAAGTATCCAGGATATTCTCAATCATGAAAGGTTAACAGACTATAGTTGAAAATTTAGTCAAATAAAACAAATTCCAAGATTCAATTTTTAATGAGGAAACGAATAGAAGTTATGATCATCAACATTAGTGACCAACGCAGACAATTGACAAGCAGGAACTCCATCGATTTAAGTTTATATCAGATACAGAATCATCTCAACAAAAATATAATTTAACAAGATCAACCAAAAGTACCCGATAAAAATCCCCCATAAAAACACCCAATTAAGCAAAACGGAGAGTCATTTTACCTGAACTAGAGGTAAAAGATATGCCAGAGTCTTCCCAGAACCGGTATGTGACCCTAATACCACACTCTTCCCACTTAACACAGCAGGTATCCCAATGCACTGAATCTCAGTCGGTGCTGAAATGCCCATTTCTCCAAGAGCACCCATCACCTCCTCAATCAAACCCAACTTCTGAAAATTCGAAGCCATTTCTACCCCACCATCCTTTTTCTTCCTTGAACTCTCACTTTCAAAATACTTACCTTTCTTAGAAGCACCATTTAATAATGGAGGTGCGGCTGCAGTCGACTTCGAAGGTTGAGCAGATTCTTTGAGGTGCCTTTGCCTAAGTCTTTCCAACAGAATAGAATGCTTTATCGGCTCCGGAGTCCCAATCTCAGTAACAATGGGTTCTGCGGAAGCAACGGCGGTGCAAAGCGGCCTGAATTTGCGGAGAACCACCCTACGAGGCGCCTGATTACCATGGTATAATAATGAAAAGTTCAGAGTTCTGTGTAATGAAAAGCGGCTAGGCAAAGAAAGAAGAGAAAATGAGAGAGCTTTGGCCGTTGTTCCCATCTCTCTGTTCCCAGTATTTCAATACAACGCTCGGATATCCATTCTTTCACAACGATTGGGTATGATTATCGGGGGCTTAGGAATTTTGGGGTTTACACGTAGGACGTATGGTAGGAAGCACGAATATACTTATTGGGAGTGTATCCCGTATCGGGAGTGTATCCCGTATCGGGAGTGTATCCCGTATCGGGTGTGTATTAAATATGGATATGATCTTGCTCGATACGTATATAAATATGTATTGGGTCATATTTGTAATCTTATAAAATTATAGATACGATATGGATATGGCTGTATCTATACCGATACGGCTGTATCCGCGTATCTGTAATTAAATCTTAACATATCTAAAAGTTGTACATTCATTTATTGCAAACAAGCCGCGGATCTACCAAAATTTGCAAATCTTTGACCGTCTGCGAGAAGCAGATAAGCCGCAACGCAGGTTGACCGTCGCCTCCGCCCGCCACTCCCTTATTCCCGCCGCACACAGGTAACCACCATTCACTGTCTCTATATCGTTTTGGCAGTTCACTGTATCTATTAGATGAATCATACTTGGAAGTTTAATTTTGTGTAGATGATGAAATAAATATTGATGAATAACATTGCATGATTATTTATCTTATATGTTTTTGTGTTGTGACAAAATAAA
>JAOYMZ010016692.1:0-19410 GCA_025802335.1 Pinguicula primuliflora
AATTTTCATCATTGGATGTCCAGGTAAGTACAGTTTCTCCTGAGGCCTCTTCTATGGATTCTATGACTGACAGTGATGCAGGACATGGCCCGACTACACCTGCTACACCGAGATATATTCTTCATCACCGTTCTACCTGAGGGGTGAAGCCGAAGAAATATACTCCCGATCATGATTCGAGATCCCAGAGGTATTCGGTGACTAATATTATTAAGGAGAGCCTTACTGAATCTGCACGGGCATTTGCCGCTGCTATATACGCTGATGATGCGCCGAGGAATGAAATTGAGGCTATGAAGAAACCAGAATGGGTAAATGCGATGGAAGAAGAAATGAGAGCCCAAGAAAAGAATAATACATGGGAGAGATGGCACTTGCCTCCCGGAAAAAGGCCAGTGGGTTGCAAGTGGGTGTTTACAGTGAAGAGGAATGCAGATGGATCTGTTGAGAGGTACAAGGCGAAACTAGTAGCCAAAGGCTACACACAGACTTACGAGATTGACTATTCAAAGACATTCTCACCTGTGGCGAAACTAGACAACATCAGGATACTATTCTCTATAGCTGTCAACTTGGATTGACACCTACACCAGTTTGATGTGAAGAATGCCTTCCTTCACTGAGATTTGACAGAGGAGGTCTACATGGAGGGACCATCGAGTTTCTCAAATGATTTTCACCCAGGAGAAGTGTGTAGACTAAGGAGAGCACTCTACGGATTGAAGCAGTCCCCTAGTGCTTGGTTTGGGCGGTTTACCATGGCTATGAAGAAATATGATTATACATAGAGCAATGCGGATCATACACTATTCCTCAAGCGTCGAAGCCAAGGGATTACGTGCTTAATTATTTATGTTGATGATATGGTGATTACAGGAGATGACACAGATGAGATTGAGGACCTGAGGAAGAACCTCTTCAGAGAATTTGAGATGAAAGACTTGGGGATGTTGAAATACTTTCTGGGGATAGAAGTTTCGCAGTCGCAGCAGGTTATCTACATTTCTCAGAGGAAATATATTCTGGATCTACTGGCAGAGACCGGGCTACTTGACAATAAACCCTCTAACACCCCTATAATGTTGAACCATGGACTAAGGAACATAAAAGGAGAAGAGGAAGAAGACAGGAGCCAGTACCAGCACTTAGTTGGGAAACTGATTTATCTGGCTCATACTCGTTCAGATATCGTCTATGCAGTGGGAGTTGTAAGCCAGTTCATGCACAGTCCCCAAAAGGGACAGATGGATGCAGCACTTCGGATATTGAGGTACTTGAAAGGGACTCCGGACATTGGAGTACTCTTTCGGAAAAATAGACACTTGAGAGTTGAAGCATATATGGATGCAGACTGGGCCGGCAACCCAGTTGACAGACGATCGAGTTCCGGATATTTCACCTTTGTTGGTGGAAATCTAGTTACCTGAAGAAGCAAGAAACAGGAAGTTGTGGCACTATCTAGTGCGGAAGCTGAACTTCGTGGAGTAGCTCGTGGTCTGACAGAGATACTGTGGATTAGGAAGTTGATGACACAATTGGGGCTTGAGCCATCTGAAGCGTCTCCCCTGAGGTGTGACAACCGTGCAGCAATTCATATCTCACAAAACCCGGTACAACACAATAGGACGAAACATGTTGAGGTGGACCGACACTTCATAAAGGAGAAGATTGAGAGTGGAGTTGTTACACTACCTTTTGTGAGGTTCGAAGACCAATTGGCAGACATCCTAACTAAAGCAGTTAGTGGAAGGTCTTTCATGACGTACTATACAAGTTAGGTGTCGGGTATCCCACACCAAACTATAGAAGTTCTCCCCATATGTTGGGGGTAGAGAATCATTGCAGACTGCTCTCCTCATATGTGGGGTAGAGAAAAGTAACTCTTGATTGCGATTCTCCTCATGGATGAGGGTAGAGAACCGTTGCAGACGACTCTCCTCATGCGTGAGGGTAAAGAGTCGTAGTAAGTAACTGAGGAAAAGCTGTGGGTTGTTAATAACTCCCTCCCAAGTGTGGGGGCAATTGAGTCACCTAAGTGGATGTGAAGATTGGTCACTTTTTATGAAAGAAATTAGTCTATCTTTCTAGAGTATCCTTGAGACGAAGGTATGCGTATGGGCCGGAAATAAATGCGCAATAAGTATCTTGGAGTATGTACACCTGAAGGGCTATGTACGTGACATAAGATTAGTGACCCGAACCCAAATAAGTTCAAGACATAGTTCACAATTCAAGACATAATTCACTCACTGGGTTAGTGTTGTGATCTTATCTCACAACTTGTCAATTCAAATCGAAAGATATTGGCCTTTAATTACAGTGTTCTTTCTTTACTCGGAGAAAGACTTTTCAAGTCATTTGTGGGAGACTGTTGGGAGAATGCCTTGGAAAAAAGGCACTATTCATCACTTGTCCCACATTGATTTGGAAAGGTGTTTTTTCTTTAAAAGGCGTTTGGAAAGGTGTGTTGAAAGAGGTTAAATACATTTATCTCTTATTGGGTTATGTAGTGTTGTGAGGAGATGCCGCCACCACTGCCCGCCCAGCATAGTCGGGTCCATGCGTGCGCCCGCCCGGCCCAGCTCGGCCAGGTCTGGTGGGTCGCACGTGTGTGAGTGCCTGTGGGCCTGAGCCTGGCGGCTACTCCTCTTTGGCCCATCTATCTTTTTGGGTCATGAAAAATTATTTTCTGCGGAAATAATATTTGGACCACCTCTTTAACTTGCAGGAGAAGAATTATTTTGTGTGCCAAAACGTGTTACGCGTTTTTGTAAAGTGGGGAACCTACCAGATCGTGTTTAAGTGGAATACGAACTCTTGCAGTTCCTATCTATAAATATAGTTCTGTTTGGGGGTTCTATATACACGCGAGTTTTGTGCCTACGCGAAATAGCTTCTTCTTTGTACGGGTTCGAACTCTGAGCAAAGGGTTACGGTGTCTTCTCCAACATCTGACCACGAGTGCACGTGTTCGAAAGTGGTTGTGTGAACTTCAGGAGCAACCAGCATTTGACTATCTGCACCACGGTTGTGCCGAAATCGCTTTCAAGGCAGTGTGCGCGTCCAAGACACACCTTGAAACGAAAATTCGATAAGTCATCGTTCTTCGATATTTGCAGTATATTACCAATTTCCTTTCCTTCGCTACCCCGTTGTTCCTTTTCCCGTGCCTCCATATCTCGTATCTCCATTGTGACCAACTCCTCAATTACCTAAATCTAGCCTTGTTCTGTTTCATCACATTGTACTCTCAAATGAATGTTTTTTTGAAATGTTTACTCTGCTACTCTTCACAAGTTTCTCCAATTAGAAGCCTCAATATGACAATCAATCAATGATGAGGTGTTATCCAAACGGGAGCACCTTTGTATTGACTCTGTTTGCATTTTTCTGTATTTCTGTCAACTCTTTCTAATGTGATCATTTGTCCTGTTTTGTGTTTTGATCTTCCTAATCTTTTTCTCCATTTTTTTATTCGTTTCCTTGGTGTATCCCATACCGCCAAATCCCCTTCTCCGCTTTCTTTACCAAATATTTTTTTAGCTCCTTTTCTTTTCTCCATTGAATTCTCCATTTTCTCTGGTCCATCAACCTATGTTGTTCTGCACTTCTACTTCCTTGGTCATCTCCCATTACTTCCTTATTCGTCCTCAATACCATCATCGCTCTATATTTTTCTTTCTGATATTCCAGCCTCAAGACTTTGTTCCATCATTCCTTCAGTTTGTTGTATACTGTTCTCAATTGACACACCTTGCACTGTGTCATCCTCACTGTCCTAGTCTTCATTTAGTGGAAGTTTTTTCCTGAATTTACTTTCTCCCCCACCTCTCAGTCCACAAAAAATTTTATGGTCCAGAATGTTAGGTACACATTAGTGATGTTAGTCCCAGAACCATTGATTCACAACACTCGGATGGTCAGGATTAGAATTCTGGACCTAATATCATTAATCAGGATATAACATTCTGGACCTGAAAATTTGTGTTCAATGCATCCATAATATGTTCATCTCCCTTTCCTTGTTCAGAATTCGTGCTCTCGGTATCCACCTCCATTGTTTCTTCCACTCTCCTTCCTCCTCACCCAATTGGAAAATGTGAAAATTTGGGAAGGAAGAGAGCAAGAAAAATACATGACAAGATGACCATTAATTGTGGGTCACACCATAACCCAATGATATGCTGTCAAATGTGTTATTGTGCTTTTCCTGCCCAAATTTTCACTCCCTATATCATCTTACTCCTCTCCTCCACCACCGAAACAGAATCCTCCGAGCCAATTTCATAAACTACCTATGATCTCCATCCTTCTTCCTCGTCTCTTTTCGCTGCAACCATATATATACTATTGTGAACTACATCTATCATTATTTCCTAGCATTCATCCACCACTTGTCCCACTATCATTTTGACGAGCAGTTGAGCTGCCTCTAGATATTTCATGGAGCTCGTCAACTCATCAATCCGTATAGGGATTCCTATCTTATTACCAATTACCTCAAAATTAGTCTGAGTCCACGCGTTTAAGGGTAGATCATACACCCTCATCCACTTCATATGTTATTGGCTCAAACCAAATCCAGCTCCCCATTTTGTCAATTTCATTGGTACAACTACCTCAATTACGTTTCCCTTCGTCTTGAAAATTTGATACATGCCTGATTTGGTCCAACCCACAGGGAAATTAGTGATGTAGAAATATGTTACCTCATTTATTTCGTTTGTTCCCCTCTGCGACGGGTCTTGTCCCAAGTTGTATCCTCATTCACTGCATTATATCCATTTCCGCGTCTGTCTTGGCCCTAGCCACACAAGTTGTATATATACAATAATCTGGACAGGTTCTGTGGTCCTAACTTTTGTCCTGATTTTAGTCCTGATTTTTTAATTCCGGCTATTAGGATTGCCCGTTGACGGAATTGGGCACATCGTTAGAAAGCTTATACATAGGAGATCATGTGTTCAAGTTTTGTAAAACCCTATTTAGGACTAGTTAACCCAAGGGGGAAATGTGAACCCTCCGTTAAACGGTGATAACGTCGTCGGAATATTACCAAAACTTGAATATATGATCTCTTATGTATAAGCTTTCTAACGATGTGCCAAATTCCGTCAACGGGCAATCCTAGTGGTCGGAATTGAAAAATCAAGGCAAAAATTAGGGTCATATAACCTTCCCCATATATATATAGTTTAAAACTTGCAAAATAAAGATGTATACAATTAGGCTTTAAAAAGTTGGGCCACAATATATAAAATATTTTTACAATTCTTCCCTAAATATACAGACCTAAAATGGGAAATACTAGTACTGCTATACGGTCAAAGATAGGAACCTAAAATGACTAAAGTTATTAGTTTCGTCATGTAATCACCCGAAACAATCCTTCATCGTCATCTTCTTCATCTCTTGCAGGCTCAAAGTTTTATAAATTTGCTTATACTGTACTGAGATATATAAATTTGGCGAAAGTTTAGGTCATATAATTATAGTTCAAAGTGAGAAATTGCAGTGAACAGTGTAAATAATTGATTCCAACACATTCTTCAATAAACTCCATTGCCTATTTTATCAAACATACAAGCACAATGATCAGAATGAGGTTCCAGAGTTGGTACACGAGCTGGTAAATGATTCATGATTTCCTAAATGCAGGGTAAGTTTAGGCAGCAGTATAGAGAGATGATCTAGCTGGGTTTATCTGCCCTCCCAATGAAGAAAACAAGTTTATAGCAACATAATTTTTTCCTAAAAAACGACATCGAGAAAGTACAACGAAGAACAGAACAAACTCAAACAAAACAAGAGGAAAGCAAACAGAGCAATAACACATTCTAATTACATTGATTAAACACACCACTAGCGTCAAAGCTCTTCCCCTCCACCATTGTTGTTGCTGCAATATCTCCATTTAAAAGGATTACCATTTCCCATTGCTCCTAATGGCTAATACCAATATATCTCTCACTAATGTTCCAAGTTAATGATAACTATTACCTGATTCTATTCCATCAAATACAAGTAGCTTAACTACTTGAAATATAGAGGTACACGTTCCATACTTACCTATCCACAAAAAAAAAACTGATTCTCTTCTCATTTAATAATTAAAATACAATTTTGACATCACTTATCGGCCACTTGCGGCCAGCAATCGTGTCGGTACACCGTCGTTGAAGATTTTTAAATATATCCACTCCGATCCCGAGACCCACCATCAATTAATAAATTGCAGATTACCTTTCTTGGAGTGAGCAATTTATTTCTACATCTGACCTCTCCATCTGCTCCTCTTCATCGATGGCTAAAAGAATCGCCATCGTCGGAGCCGGTATGAGCGGCCTACTGGCCTGCAAATATATCGCCTCCCGGGGCTTCAACCCAATCGTCTTCGAGTCCGAAAATCAAGTCGGCGGGCTGTGGAACCACACAATCGAGTCCACCAGGCTTCAGAACCTAAAGGAGTATTTCCAGTTCTCCGATTTCCCATGGCCGCCTTCCGTTCCGGATGAGTTCCCCCCAGCTGCGGACGTGCTTCGGTATCTGAATTCCTATGCTGCGCATTTCAATCTCTTGCCGTATATCCATTTCAATAGCCGTGTGTTGAGCATAGATTACGTGGGAGGAGAGTCTCAAGAGGAGATGGAGTCCTGGGAATTGTGGGGTGGGAGTGGGAAGGCCTTTGGATCCAAAGGAAAGTGGCAAATCAAAGTTGCGGATACAAAGGAAGACTCGATTAAGGTTAACGCATTTCTCTTTAGCGTAGAAGGGAAATCATGTACTGCCCTTTTTCACACACATATGCTAGACAAATGATATAAGGTTGACTGTGTGCATATCTCACGTCCCTCAGCGCACATGCACCCTAAATACATTAAATGTTAGTGTGTGTGGGGTTTTATACTGCAAAATCGGGATCCGAATATCCGACCTCACGGTAATATAATAAAAAATTTAAAAAAATGTCTTTACAAATCCGTCGAATGGGATGGCTCTCTCAGTATATCTAAAAACAAAAAAATAAAGAAAGAAAAATAGTCCCGATTTGGCAGTCGATACCGCAAAATTGTGGTTTGGAAAAATTCGAACTGCCGAACCGAACTGGCCAGTTCGGCTGTCTAGTTCGAAACAGTGGCGGACCGTCGGGGTGCGGGTCCCACACCCCCTAACATGCACCCCTCCGCACCACCTAATTAAACTCCCAAATATCTTCAGCATTCGCACCCTATGTGAAACGCACCCACTAATAATACCCACAGTATTCGCGACTGGTTCGAAACTGTCGCTTTGCTATCAAAACCGGACCGGACCGATGGATCGGTTTAAAATTTCCACCTCAGATGTAGTGACTTCAACTTGTCTTTATTTTAACTTATTGAATTTTCCAGCAACGGCCAAAATGATATTTTTTGGACGAAAAATGAATTCAGATGTTTTTTGGGATATGGTAGAATACGTTTTTCTTACAAAAATATAAATCCGAATAAATGCTATTATAAATATAAATTAACATTACAACAATTTCGCACCAAAAAATTATTACTCTAAATTAAAAGGTTAAATCGTGAACTTTACAGACAATAAATGCTAATAGAACTACCAACTGAAAATGGCAAGCCAACAGAAATGAGATACAATAACCCGGTCTCGCAGCCAATAAACACCATACAGTTTTGGGTTGGTTGCGGGTTTGGGTGGCATGGCCCAATTATATAGCACCACAAATCTTGTTTTCGTGTTATTTTGTATGCATTTTATTTTTAGTTTTTTATATAAAATTGCCTTTTCTAAAAAAACCATTAACTAATAAATTTTATTAAAAATGGTAACCAATATTACGACGGTTTCGCCCCTAAGCCCTAAATCCTAAACTTTAAACTAAATTTCTAAACCCTAAATATTAAATCCTATCAAAAATAATAATCAATTACACAACCTTAAACTAAATATTAAACCCTATTACAAAACCCTAAACTTAATATTAAACTCTGTTAAAAATAATTATTTTCTCCTTAAAAAGGAGACTAATGGAAATACTTTTTGGGATGCTAGAAATTTGTTTTCTACACTAACTTAAAAATTACACAAATTATCGTAAGTAATTCAAAATCCCAACACTCGATCACACATGTTCTTTTTGTCAGGACTATGAAGTTGAGTTTGTGGTCCTCTGCATCGGCAGATTCAGTGGCCTTCCAAATATTCCAAAGTTCCCCGTCGGATCTGGCCCAGAAGTATTCTCTGGGAAGGTTTTGCATTCTATGGACTACTCGGCCATGAACAATGAAGAAGCTGCTGAGTTCATCGGAGGCAAACGTGTTGTGATTATAGGGTCGGGAAAATCAGCAATTGATATTGCGAATGAATGTGCAATTGCTAATGGTGGGATTTCTATTTGTTCTAGTTCATCCATGCATGAGATTATCATATATAGTATAGGTCATAGTCGTTCTCTCACGTTGCTTTCTTTTTTTCATGTTTGTTTTAGGTAAAGATCATCCCTGCACGATGATCCGAAGAAGTAGCCATTGGACAATGCCAGATGCATACCCATGGGGTGTTGGCTTGGGACTTTTGATCTTCAATCGCCTCTTTGAGATGATGGTACACAAGCCAGGGGAAGGGCGTTGGGATAGTGCACTGGCAACTATGCTGTCGCCTATGGTAATTTCCAGTAGAAACTATTTTTTTTACAAAAAAGTTACAACTTGATATGGCATTCTCGTGACAACTATAAATAATCTACTTTGATGTTTTGTTTTAGTTTTTTGGTTAAGCAAAATTTGCATTAATGAAGGTAAGAATTTACAAATTTACAAACAGACCACTGTCATATCTACCCCAAGCCAACTTTGATGTTTTATTAATCATGAAGATGCTCAGATGTTTGTGTTTTGAGGATTGTGAGCATTGAGTGCATCAAAACAAGTTGATCTATTCTTGTTCTATGTTGTAGAGATGGGGTATTTCCAAGTTCGTCGAAAGTTATTTAAGATGGAAGCTTCCGTTGAAGAAATATAACATGATTCCAGAGAAAAGTTTTGTACAAGAATGCTCTTCTTGTACAATATGCTTTCTCCCAGACAAGTTCTATGATAAAGTCGAAGATGGAAGCATTGTCTTGAAGAAACCTGAAAAGTATAGCTTCTGCAAAGAGGGTTTGATACTCGATGGAGAAGACAAACCGTTGAATGCCGATATTATTATCTTTGCTACGGGATACAAAGGGGATCAGAAGCTTAAGAATATTTTTGCAGCCACAAGTTTTGGAGACGCCATCATTGGATCTCCAAGTTCAATAATTCCGCTCTTCAGGTAATTAATTATAGTTTGCGAGATTTGTTATTAACTTAGCGAGAAATATGAAAAAGCTAATAGTAAAAAATAAATCTAATATCCACAGTAAATTTAAATAATATTTTTTTGTGGAGGTGTGAAAGATATAACTCACGTCAGGAAAGCACGCAGACCGAGCGAAAATACAGGTGGAATGACATCACTGGATGGCCCAGAAGTGTTGGCTATCCAGTGAGCAACTTAAAATCCGACAGCTAGTTTTCGTGTAGATTTCGTAACCTTTTTGCGTGCGCTATATACGACCTCATTATGTTATGCGTCCACCCCATTTTACTAACTCCCATCTTGAAGAAAATATGGGTTTCTCTAACACTTGGGTATTCGCTTGAGCTGGAAAAATGACAGTAATTTTTTATGATCTTATTTTCTATGATTGCAGACAAATGATCCATCCTCGTATCCCTCAGCTCACGGTTATCGGTTACGCCCAATCTCTTTCTAACATCTACACGTTCGAAATGAAATCCAAATGGCTCGCTTCCTTTCTTGATCAGGCTTTTGAACTCCCATCCATCAAAGAGATGGAACAAGATATTGAGGATTGGGACAAATTCATGAAGAGATACTCATTCAACAAGTACAGGAGTGCTTGTATAGGCACTATTCACACTTGCTATAATGATCAACTGTGTGGGGACATGGGCTACAATCCACGAAGGAAGAAAGGTTTGATCAGAGACTTACTAGAGCCTTATTCAACATCAGACTACAAAGGATTGGAGATGGAGATTTAATTTGATTGACAATTAGGCGTAGGATTGAGGTACTTGGGATGAAAACGGTTGTGTTCGAGTAGTTAGATTGTCTTATTATATTATTTTATAAACAAAATTTTATTAAAAATGGAACGCTTATTTACATATGTAAAGGTTCGGTCTTTCCCTCATTGGAAGCTCGTCCAAAGGTGTTTACATATCGAGCAAGCAAGGGATCAGGAAAGGCATCCAAAACTGCAATTGAATTCACAAGAGATGGTCTTCTTGCTTTGGCCTTATACCATTGCCATAATGTGAATTTTAGCTTTTCAAGTATTTCTGTTGTGAGTATTTAGGGGTTTTCCACGTAAATCTGTGTGTCCTATTTATCTTCAGTATTATTTCCTACAAATTATTAGCTGCAGTTTGGCTCTATCGATCCTATTTTCACAACGATTTCTTCTTCACAATTTTTTTGTTGCTCGGAATGCTTCTTATTTCTTTTTTTCCAAATCAACCATGTTGTTGGTGACCATATCAATATCCAGGCCTGTTCATCTATTCCACAAGGTTTGAGGTTCTTGAAATCCTTTCTGTTGGTGCTCTGCTGATTTGTGTAGAAATTTGTAGCTAGTTCATTATTCCTTGCCACAGGTGGATCGAGGTTTTGCATTCCTAGAATATATGATCTCCCGTTTCAATGTTTTCTTCACAGAGTATGCATGGTATATCCTCCTTTGCAGATATGCCTTTTTTCCTTTTTAGGTTTGCTCTCCTTGGGAGTTTTTTCTACTTCAGTTTCCTTTGCAGATATGCATTCCTTTTTAGTATGCATGGTGTATGTTTCTCCCATACCCTTTGAAGTTGCTTGCCAAATTCAACCTGGAACGATTTAGGCATCATGTTTTCTATTTCCAAGCATGCCTGCTTGACATTGTAGCTCCCATCTGCGTTTGGCTTCCATTTCCAAGTGTCCTCTTGATCCTCATTGAGGTTAATGTGGCTTAGCTCTACTGTTAGTTCTCGCAGGTCATTTTGTTCCCATTCGTCTAGCGGTCGTTTCTAGTGAAAGTGTCATTCCCGCACCTCATTTGTCCAGCTTTCGAAACTTCGTATAGGCTAGTCTCTGTGTCTTGATTTGTGGTAAAGGCAATTGTATCTCTGTTTCGGCACTGAGTCTCCGAGCTACTTTTCTTCCCAGAATTTTATGCAGTTCCTTCTTACCACTTTTCTGTACCAGTTTATTTAAAACCATTCCTCAGCGAGTGTGTGACGTAGTTCTTTCCACCAACTGGATTCTGATGGCCCTACTCTTCTTCGTCCGCGGCCTCTTCTGGTTTCCTGATCTGCTGGTCACAATTCTTCCATTGAACTGCAGCTAAGTCTCCCCTTGCAGCCATATTTGAATCTTAGTACCTGGAACCACAGTTCATTATTCCCTGTAAGTATCCTGCTCCCCCATTTACAAAGTAGAGCCTTGTTAAATTGTTCTAGCTATCTGACCCCAAGACCCCCTTCATTTTTTGTGTGTGCAATTTTATTCCATGAGATTCGGTGTATTCTCCTATGTTGTGTTGTTGTCTTCTAGAAATAGTTTTTGGTTTGCTTCTCTAGTTTGATAATGATGTTCCTAGGTGCCCTTTGGAAACTGAGGTAGTAAACAGGAAGAGCTGTGAGGACATCATTCACGGCAACAACTCTGCCTCTTACCGAAATGTTCTTATTTTCCCATTACATGAATCTCTTGTTGTACTTTTCCACAACCGAATCTCAGGTCTTGCATCTTTTTGCCTGAGCACATATTGGAAGTCCCAGATATTGCAGGGGCAATTTACACACCTTACAATTCATATATTCGGCCATAGCTGCTAGATCCTCTTCTGCTACATGTATACCTGTGAGACTGCTTTTGTTGAAATTAATATTAAGTTTGGAGGTCAGCTCAAAGTTTTTCAGAAGCCCCTATCTCATCGTTTGCCATGTTGCTTGTGCAAATAACGCCATGTCATCTGCAAACTGGAGGTGTGTCACCTCTACTTTGTCTCTCCCAACTACCATAGCTTCAAAGCATTTCATTTCAATGACTCTCTTGATCATTTGAGATAGTCCTTCCGCAGCAATGATGAACAGAAATGAAGATAATGGGTCACCTTGTTTGATTCCACATGAGGGTGTAAACTCATATGTTGGACTGCCATTTACAAGCACGGATGTTGTTGCTAATTCTAGGCACATTCGTATCCATTTGCAGAACTTGTCTGCGATCCCCATTTTTCTTGCCATACTGTCAAGGTAATTCCAGTTAAGCATGTCAAATGCTTTTTCAAAATCAATCTTGAACATGACTGTAGAAATTCCTCTCTTTTACACATCACTTGTTGCTTCCTTTGCAATTAGGACCCCATCCAAAATTTGTCTAGTTCCAATGAATGCGGACTGGTTCTAGGATATTATGCCATCCAGTGTTCTGCTTAATCTCGTGGCTAGAACTTTGGCCAGTATTTTATATGTCGCTCCAATCAGTGTGATGGGTCTACTACTTTTATTGGTGAGTCTGTTTTTGCTATCAAGACTATGTGGGGTGCATTCCCTCCTCGTACAATTCTGCCGTTGTCATGGAATTCAGCAAATAATTTCAAGATGTCATCCTTTATAATCGGGAGGATGTGTTTCATGAACTTAAAGTTCGGGCCATCCGGGCTAGGCTCTTGTAACTGCCACAGTTTTCCAAAGCTTGCAATATTTCAGCTTCTGTGAACTGATTTACCAGGCTGTTTTGCTCATCCACTGTGATTGTATTAAATGTCATTCCTGCAATTGAGGGTCTTTTAATGTCTTGTTCAGTGAATCTGTTTTTGAAATGTACTTTGAAGCAATCTTTCACTTTCTGCACTTCACTGATCAATTCCCCATTTTCCCACACCCCTTGTATGTGAGATATTTTCCTATTCATCAGAACCTTTTTGTGGAAAAATTCAAAGTTTTCATCCCCTTCTTTGAGCCATTTCAACCTTGATTCATGTGCCCAGAGTTGTATCTCTTGTCTATGCAGGTTGGCAATATCCCCTTTCACCATATTTAACGGAGTGTTCATATTTGTTGTTATTTCCTGTGCCTCTGCCTGTAGGTGGATCTCATTCAATTCTCTTTTCTTCTTTACCAGTTGTGCTTGGATACTGTTGTTTTAGGTTTTGTTCCACTCATTTATCTGCAGCCTCAGACCTTTGATCATTTCTTTCATTCTGAAGTTTTGAAAACCTTCCACTGCTTTATTTGTCCAATATCCTGTCACCAGGTTGTTGTAATCTTCCATTTCGAGCCAGTTATCCAGAACTCTTGTAGGTTTTGAACCCCAGTTGGTAGAATTGTATTCTAATCTCACTGGAACATGGTCAGAATCGTCTTTTTCGGGCCCTGTCTGAATCCAATTACTTCCTAGACTCATCCACACGTCATTTAGTACGAATCTGTCAATCCTACTCATTCGTTTCAACGATGAAACATACCTTGTATATTTACGCCGAGACGTTGGCATATATCATTAGCATGAATGTCATCAAGCAGTTTCTGGAAACTCTGAAATTTTGGATTGTTTTTGTTTCCCCTTCTTTTCTTTCTTTCTGAATTCCTTAATATTGCATTAAAATCGCCCATGACACACCACTTTTCTGTCTCATTTCCTCTCTGTTTTTCTCTCAAATTATCCCATTGTTCTTGCTTTTCTGTTGGCTCAGTTGGTCCATAAATGTTTACCATATTGGTCAGTGTGTTCCTCATTTTCATTGCCTTTATATGCCTCAAAATCCTCCTCTAAGCTTGTGTTGCTGCTCCAATCCAAATCATCTAGTTCTTGATACAATTCTACAGCTTCCCTCTCAATCTCGGTCGCAGTAAGATTATAATCTTGCCCATCTATAGATATACATAGTTGACCTGAGATTTCTCTATTTCTTTCAGATTGAATCAAAATTTCTTACGCCTCTAAATCTTCTTATTCTATCGGTTTTTCAGCTATATTTAGAACCTTTCCCATCTTTGTTCCTACATCCTGCAGGATATTTGTGTTCCAAGTTGCACTAGGAATACCATATATCTTTACCCAACGGATTCTATCAATGCTTGGAGTGTGGGAGGTCCAGTCTGTGATCCGTGTGATTCAGTTTTTTAACCATTTCATATCCATATTCATCAGTGGCACTAAATCGCTACCTTTCTCTTCCCACAGTAATACCTTTCCATTGTCAAGCGGGCTCACTCATATTTTTTCGTAGCCTCTTTTTCTCAGTTCTTTATCAAGGGTTCTCCACAGTGGCGGATCCTGGAGGTCTGACTAGAGGGTGCGTTTCACATAGAGTGCAAATCCTAGGGGTATCTCGGGGTCTAAGTAGGGGGTGCGGGAGAGTGCATGTTCAAGAAAAAAAATTTAGGGGGTGCAGGTGCACCCCCCACGCCCCCCAAGCCTCCGACACTAGTTCTCCAACCAAACGTATCTTTCAGTACACAGATTTTACTGAATCATAGCCATTGCGAGTCCTTGGCCACTGTTTTAAATATAAGATCTTTATCTCCTCTAGCAGCCAGCATTTTTGGCTTGTCTGTCGATGTTTTTTCAGGATTTTTTCTATTCTGTTCTACTATGTTCCCAGTTTTGCGGTATCCTTTCCTACGATTGGCTTGGTGCCATTCCTGAGCAATCATATCAGTGTTTCTTGCCTTCTGTTTAACCATTGCACCATCACCAGTCCTTTGATTTGTTGTGCTTGTTTCCCCTCTGACCACCTGACTATAGGACTTTTCGTTTCTTGGGGAGTCGTATTTTTTTTCATATCTCTGTTGCGTAGTTTGTTTGGGCTTTTGAACCTGAGTATATCGCGGAATGTTAGCTCTCAATCTGTAGCTTCCGATCCATATTTTGTTCAATTTGAACTCCAGAATGCGCAAATTTTCTACATTTTCGAAGGTAGCAAAACCAAATGCAAGACCAGATTTAGAGAATTTGCGTGCAATTGAAATCTTGCTAACCTGTACTTGCACCTCCAGTACTTCTTTCAGTTCTTCCAGCAACAGATCTGGGGGAAATTGGTAAAGAAGAACACCAATCCCCCTTCATCAATCTTATCTGATAATTGTATTCGCAGCTTAATCCATAGGAACCTTTGAGCTTGGTGCAGCCCCCTAGATTAGTTGAGAATGTAAAACTCTCGGATATTGGGAGGAGTAAGAATATTTCTCTTATTTACCTATCTAAAAAAGTTCACAATTTCGGACAAGGAAACGCTATGTACATAGAATATATTTTATGCATAATTATGTACGGATTATTTTTAACAACTTTTGATTGTTAAAATAAAAATTTATAACCAGTTTTAGAATTTTCATTAGAGATAATTTTGGAACCAATCATAAATTTGTTTTCGCCATCTTCCACCCAAAAAAATTAAAACACTAAAATATTGGATTAAAGTACAAAACTTTTAAAACAATGTTTAATGGTCACTTTTGATCATTACAATCAAAATATGTGATCGGTTGTGAAGTGATCTCGCGATGAGGATTCAAAAATTGGGGATGAATTTCGATTTTAAAGATAAAAAATTGCCAAAAAAATGACAATACTATGTATGTTTAGCATTTTTATTACGGACAACAATGTGGTGTTACTAATGCATTGTTTGTTACTTTGTGTAATTACTTTTTATAGCTTATACACGAGATAAACCAGAATTAAATTTTAGCTTCTGTTTTTGCACCTATAAACCTCCCACTATGAAATTTCGTGAATCAGAATTAAATACACCATAACAATTGGAACTGTGCAGCCCCTTGTGTAGTGTGGTGATTTATTTTTGGTAGTTTGTGTAGTGTGGTGATGGAAAATAATGCAACCTAAATTCAGTTAGTAATTAAGTAAGCCTAACGTTACACAATGGCAAGTCAAAGGTAATTCTGGGCATATGTCACAAATTCTGTGGACATCCTTGGCATGATCCAATATCAAAATAAGCTCAACATGAGTATGATAGAGTTTTGCATCAGTATCATGATAAAAGCAACACTACGAATTTACAGAGAAGTAAGATCGTCCATCACGAACTGCAAATACTATGCTACCTCTGCGAACAGCAAAATGAAGGTGAAAATCATTTAATCAAGGAGTGTGGAAACTGACAGCAAGTTTGGCTAAAAATTACCATTGCAGATATTGCACCAAATTTTGAAGAATTCATGGAGGCTCGACCACAGCAGAGGATATCTGGAAAGTGATTTTGATTGCATCAATATGGGAAATATGGAAAACCAAGAACATGAAATATTTTGAGAACAACATCGCAGAACAGGAACGGATCTAAAATTTGGTACGTGGGGTGCTCAAGTCATATAATATCTACTTGAGCCTACCCATGCTTATGGGTAGATTTACCACAGACAGTATAAAAAAATACATCATGGTAATTGTGTCCTTCGCCCAAATATCTTTTACAAAAATTTCAAAATATTACTCGTGGCTGAAAAGAACGTTGGTGTGTAAAAAAGATGTTGATATGTCTGCCAAAATATTATATCTAATTTTTCGATAATTGACTTTTTCGACGACTTTTTGAATCGTCGGTAAAAACTCTGTCACCATTTTTAAAATACTAGCATTGAATTGCTTTCAACACCTAAAACACAAAAAGCCCATAAATAAATATTTCAAAAGAAATAAACATAACTCCAACATTAAACGATATCTTACGAGGTGCAAAATGAAAATTTATGACTAGTTCCAAAATATATTCGACATGAAAATTTCAAAAAGATCTATTCTTTGAAACTCCAGAAAGTTGTCTAAATCATTGCCTAATTCAATTAATTATGAAAATGTAAAATATTTATCCAAAAACATTTTTATTGATATATGAATTATTTAATTTATTCTAAAACTTGACAAAACTCATTTTCCACCATTTTGTATTCGAATACATTATCACCACATTTTCGGAATAATTGGATATGTAACTTTCGCAAAAATCATATTTCAAAATGTAACCTCCTATTTCATTTTTGATTTACTTTTATTATTCTTTTATTTAAAAGGCATTAAAAGAAAAGGAAAAAAAAATAAAATACTAAACCGTATTAATACGTTCTAATCTAGTCAATCGCCGGAAGACTTTTCACTAACCATCTCCGTCGAAAGAAAATCCATCCGAATTGAAGAAGACGCCCTTCAACCTGGACTCGACTCGACTCGAATTTCCTTCAATATGCCCTGGGATAGAACCACTGATGTTGTTAGACGCCGGATATGTCGAATCTCCGACCAACTATCCGGCAAGAGTTGTTCAAATGCGCACATGGTCGACTCCTGTCGTCGAGTGAACCACGACTGTCGATACCACGGACAGTCGGGATTAACCCGCTCTTCTATACGGGGCCATGCACGATCTATGCAGGGGGTCCTATTATTGCAGTGTTGGTTCATCTTGGTGAGTTGGTGACATATTTTTTGATTTTTATTTGATCTATTATGAAGTTCATTTGATCTATTAAGATATGGAAGATCTGATACTCAATATATCATGTCAAAAGTTGGTCATATAAGTACGGTCATTACGCAGCAAAAATATTTAATGAGATAAGACAAAAGAGTGTCAAAAGTATATAATTCATCACCAGAAGTCCAAGTCAGAGTCACTATATGAGGGGGAGGGGATGACATCTCCATACGAGGATGGGGTCGACCCATACCCGGAGCCGGAGTCTTCTCCACGCAATGCAGATTGAGGTGGAGGTTGCAACTCTTGTAGAATGAGGTACAATTCCCGAAAGCATCCCTCCAGATTTTCTTCTCATTCCCGCTAAGTAGCAGCGACCAC
The DNA here is from genome assembly GCA_025802335.1 of Pinguicula primuliflora. NCBI lineage: Eukaryota > Viridiplantae > Streptophyta > Magnoliopsida > Lamiales > Lentibulariaceae > Pinguicula > Pinguicula primuliflora. The sequence continues at coordinate 17,915 of JAOYMZ010016692.1, forward strand.
CAGGGGGTCAGGTTCCGGTACCCCTTCTTTCTCCTCCTCCTCCTCCTCCTCCTCTTCCTCCTCCTCTTCCTCTTCCTCTTCCTCTTCCTCGTCTTCCTCCTCCTCGTCCTTGTCCTCCTCGTCCTCGTCCTCCTCGTCCTCGTCCTCCTCGTCCTCGTCCTCCTCCTCCTCGTCCTCTTCCTCCTCATTCTCGTCCTCTTCTTCCTCGTCGTCCTCTTCTTCCTCATCATCCTCATCCTTTTCTTCCTCATCATCCTCATCATCCTCATCCTCTTCTTCCTCATCATCCTCTTCTTCCTCATCATCCTCATTCTCATCCTCATCATCCTCATTATCCTCATCCTCATCTTCATCATCCTCATTCTCATCCTCATCCTCATCGTCATCCGCAGCAGATTAAGTGCCCCAAGGGTCCTCTTCAGGATCACCATCATCACTCGAGTCATTGGACCACTCCTCCATCAGACTACCAACCTCTGTAGCCTCGGAATCAATATCAGAGACCTAAAACATAGACCAGCAATAGTAAATAACGCGACTATAAATGTGTGTAAAATAACAAAGTAGGTTCGTCCTTATCCACTGGTGGTGCAAGGAGGCTGTTTACCTCCGGTTCGCCATCCGTAACGGATGATGAAGAATTTTGGTGCGAGACAGACATCTTGATTATGTATGTGGTGAAGTTTTGCAGCAAAGGACGCTTATGAAGACGTATGGTCGCGTTGTCCGACTGACGCCCTTAGCAAGGGCGCATAATTGAAGACGAAAAGACACATATAGCCTACAGGAATAGACGAAAAGACACTTTGGAGGGCAAGAGAGTCATTTCATTTAGAATGTGTGCAGAACGTATGGTCGCGCGATACAGCGCACCGTTCCGAACCTATACGTGTAAAGCAATATGGTCGGGTGATACATGCATGAGCAAATCAGTTTAGGGTTGGCTGAATAATGATTGCTCTTTGGGTTGAGTTTATACGTAACGTCAGAGCCTCGACTTCGGTGAGAGGAACGAATCCATTATCCGAGATGCGAGTTTAATCTAGGCTTACTTAAGAATTAAGATGTGAAGTTGATTTAATCATTGCGTTGAGGCGTGGACCATATGTAGTCAACGATTTAATGCAGTCTCCTCGGATGTTACGTTTATTTAAGGATGTTCAGATGAGTTCTCATGCTCACATCTTCTGTGTAATGCATCCTGAAATGTTCTTGTACTGTGTTGTCTTAACTTCTGTGATACGATTCTTGGATCGCAGTCGTGTGACGGGGCCGGTGTAAGGAGGTGGGTTGCTCCCTGGCTGGGATGCTTCCGCCAGATCGGATGGAAAGATGTCGGCGGTGATGCTACGGAAACGGTGCTTGGTCCGGCGACCGATGGTGAAGGTTTGGAGGTGGTGAAACTGCTTGGGGAAGGGAGAGAATCTGATCCCTAATTACGCTAATAGACAAAGGGGCAGAAAGGAAGAAAACTCACAAATTCATTCATACCATCT